>UCOM01002392.1:0-26726 GCA_900474385.1 Ormyrus pomaceus | reverse complement strand
AAACAATTATTACTATGATTAAAGAAGAAAAACGAATTAGAGAGAGAGAAAGAGAGAGAGAGAGAGAGAGAGAAATTCAAAATAGCCAACCCAATACAGTAGTCTAAAAAAAAAATAAATAAAGAAAACAATCGAACGAGCAAGTACAATTGTCTGCCTCGACCGTGAATCTATTAGTGAAACGATGTGGCAAGATCGTAGGGGTACTGAATTGCTGGGGGAGGCGAGGAGAAACATGCGCGCGCGCGCGTTTATAATGACGCATAGTTCGGAATCTGAGCAGAGACCTCGAGTCCGGCCAGTGCTCTCCCTCTTTAGAGAAAAAGACTGCTCATTGACCAGTTAATAACTATATCGGTGCATTCGCTCACCGGTTACTTAAAATTTATTATTAATATTTTTTTGCCTTTTTATTTAATTTTTTCTATCTCTTTGTCCAATTCATTTCTTCCCACGAGATTATTTTGTAAAAGCGGTTGAAAAAAGCATTAGTTACGTGTCAAGTGATTACAGTTCTTAAAAATAAAACTGTTCCTGACTGATTATTTTTAAAAAGAGATAGAAGGCTAATTGTATTAAATCATTAAAATCCAAGCCGAGTCCAGAATAAATAACTTCAAACTAACAATTGGGTTCATGTCATAGCCAAAAAATAAAATACGCGCATATATTTTCTTTTCACATTTCCGATGTGCTTAAACAACATTATTAAAACAAATTTACAAAAGTTCAGTTATTTTGAAAAACTAATTGCGCTAATCAATTCTACGAAAACAATCACAAATCTTTATGCCATTTTTTCAGCAGACTTCAATTTGTTAGTGTAAAATCGTCGTAAATACTAATAGCATCGTATGGAGTGAAGCTGAACCAATTTACTAGTATCAGTATCTTATACCAAGTTGAATCTATATATACTAAATAGCTCGTAACTGTCAAAAATTCTGTTATTTAAGGAAACCTCTATGCCAATTGTTCATCAGACTTCCATTTGTTAGTGCAAAATCGCTGTAAAAAATTTTTCTATGCGGGTGTCGGTATACGTTTAGGTCCGAATTTATAATCGAAACTCAAAACTCAATGCTTGAAACTTAATATATATAAATAAATATACAATTAACAGTGCCGCCATATTGAAAACCTGAGAACTGAGTATTGAGTATCGACTATAAATTCGAGCCTCTAAGTAGCAACATCAAATTGTTGAAGCTTCACGATAGGAAATTGCACTTTTACAAGAAAATGACGCGAACATTTTCGTAATGATTTTTCTCGTGCGATCGATTGGCTGAATTCGTTTTTCAATATAATAAAATTTTTGACAATCTGTTTAAATAATTTATTTGCTTGATATGCCATAAACGGAATTCGGCTTGGACTTTAATGGGTTAAGATTAAGAAGCGTTTCTCAGGCGATATCGCTGTGTGAGAGAAAGAAAAGAAATAAGATTAAAGAATCTCACATCCTGGTCAGAAATAAGCGGTTTGTGCCGATTAAGATTTTTTAGTAAATTAATTTTTAACTAATTTTCTTAACTAAAAGTGTAATCTCAAGCTATATCAAGGTGAAAAATTTATTAACTATATGAACGGTAGAGAATAGAGAGCCCTCAGCTGGTCGATTAGCCCTTCTGAACCTTTAAGGTTGTGCGCGACAAGTCGAGGAAAGTGTTCCACCTTTTTAAGAGTTCACAGATAAAATGAAACATAAAAGATATTGTAAAACTACAGTCATAAAATGAATAATTTTAACAGTTAAGAACCCACCAGGCAGTAGATATCACTGTGCCTATTGCTTCACGAAGATTGATCTAGAATATTGCCGGGGGTGCAGATGTTCTCCATCTGAATTGCAGAAGTACGGGATGATGAAGCGTATAGGCTCACTGATGAACGTTTGACCATAGAAACGTTTTATTTATTATTTGCTGTAGCAACATTTTTACTTATTTGTGTAATAACAACTTATTTCTTTTGTATAATAAAAAAAGCTCACTCTCTTTCTCTCTCATTCTCTCGATAAAAGGAATGAGAATATAGCGCTTTGGTTTATTCTACTTTCTTATCTTGTGATCGAAAATGAAATAAAAGTTTGCTCTTAAAAGTTTTTCAGTATGTTTTTGCTTGTGTAAGAAAAACAGTTTTACGAAGAGTAACGTTCTAAAACGTTCTAAAACCTGAAAATGTATAAAATTTATTTCATTATTATTATGAAAAAATTGTATAATATCCTATAAAACCTTATTGATTCTGATGCAAATACACATATTAAATCGTACAAAATTGGTTTTATATGATTCTTTCAATGGAGCGTCATTTTCTTCATTTAAATTTTTTTAAATAGAAAACGTAAGGTACAGATGGTGACAATTATTGATTAATTAATTGAAAACGCAGGGCAAACGTAATAAACGAGTAATAACGTGCAGCCTTAAGCTTTTAGCTGGAGTTAGGTTGGTGCTCACGTACAGCTACAAAGAAGATAATGAGACATTTTAATGGATGCACAATCTCGCGATGTACATTTTGCGTATTATGCACATTTTGAGAGGGAGTAGTCACGATGTAAAAGGATGAAGGGAGCCGTTAAGGATTAACGTTTATTAAGTTTTTACTATTCTGAATTTTACTTTGCTATTTTTTGCACTACTAACAAGTAAATGAAACGTAATTTTGCCCATACGTTGTGTTGTACAATAAATGCACGTTTCATTTATGTTTAAAGGTGCTTAATAAGTGTTTTCGAGGTACATTGTACATATAAAATTTTATTTTTATATATTTTTTGATTTTTTCTAAATGACAAGTTTAGTGTTTTAATATTTTGGAACAGTAATTTTGTTTTCAACAAGATAATGTTAAAGTATTAAATTTTTCAATATAAAAAGTGAAAAAGAACGTATAAAAAAAAGGTAACTGTTTGGACACCTAATAAAATTTTGTCAGATGTATATATTTCATATAATAAAATGTATCTGCAAAGTTGCATTAAGATCGGTGATTTTACTTGTAAATGACCATAAAATTAAATTCCTAATGAATGAGGTTTACAAGAAATCCACTATGAATGAAATATGCTTACTAAATTATAGAAAAAAAATCAATATCAAATTCTAATAAATTAATCACTTTGAAGTAGAGAATGAAGTATTATTAAACGACTAGAAAAGTAAGAAACTTCAATTTAAGATATATTTTATTCAAACGTCTTGGTCAGGTTTAATTTTATGACTGATAAAGTTTAAGTTAAAACATTAAGATTTTAGTATTTTAAGATTTTCTAAATGAACATTTTAAACGTTTCTTAACTTTATTTCGATTGAACATAATATAATTCAAATCAGTTTTAGAATTTAAATAATATAACCAGTTGATTAGTAGATCTAATTTCATATTTATCACTTTTTGCGAACTATGCACTTTAAAATTATATTAAAAAACGTTTACAAACATTTCAATGCTATATCTTTCTACGTTTAAAAACGTCTCAATCGCATTTTATTGAGAACAGTAAAAGATTAACTTAAAGAATGATAATAATTCACTCATCAGAAACTAAATAAAAAAAAAGCAAAAATAAAATTGTTTTCCGTTCTTTTAAAACTAGAATGTTTAAAATTTATTTATTAATGTTAAATATTAATTTAATTCACGCTATAGCTCATAAAAAGTTTCCTCGTACCGTAAAAACATTGTGGAAGTAGCGAAAAGGCACTAAAGTAGGAAATTAGATGCAAATAATGCTTGGCGCCTAAAAAATTAATATAATTCCTAAATAAACAAAGCAATATATTTCTGAAATAAGAAAGTACGATAAATTAACGGCGAGCCGCGTCCTGTTATCTAATAGTCAACCAAAAAATCGCGCGGAATCATCGAGACACGTTGCAACACCCATCGGCGATGAACCGGTTATTATTTCGCTCCTCCGCGCCAATCGCGCATTCCGCGGCATGACATTCCAGCAACATCTTCCTTCGTTCCTGCCTATTTCAGTTCGCGCGCGACGGAAAAGAGGAAAGAAAAAAAAAAAAAGGACGGCCCGGCTTAATTGCCATGTAAGTGGGTATTTGACCGACCGTTGATAACCTTGGACTCGTTTTCTTTTCGGCGCATTCGAGAAAGGCGGGCTCTCCACCCGCGCCGACCGTACGGACTCCCCGCGTGTCTCTCTTCCTTTTCGTTCGCGCTGCAGAAACACGTTTGTCAGCTTGGCAACCGAATGACGACCTGAGAGATTATCGCTTCTATAAAAAGAATTTTTATGCAATCTTCAATTGTTTCTGCGCTCTTCCGCTGAAATGCTGCGGGTATCAAACTTTTTTTTTCGCCGCGTCAGTGGGGTTGTTTATGTTCGAGAGCAGTGGTTTATTTTATTTGACGAAGAATCACTTTTTTCTTGCATACAACTGCGTATTCTTTTAATGGCGAGAGTTTGATATGCTCTCGAAATATTCTTACGACTATGTAATTTTTTTAAATTATTGTTTTTTTTTATTTACCTTATTTAACGTCGACTTTTACGCTACCTTGCGGCTTGTCAAATCGCGACGTTAAACTATTGTTATAACAGGTTAATTTTTTTTCAGTGCATTCATTTGTCTTAACGAAATTGATTAAATAAACGATGATAAACAATCTATTTAAATGAAAAGTGTTGCAGACGAATTACAATAGCTTACTTTTTATACAGAAGAGTAGAATGCAAGACTGTCTCATTAATTTATCAGTTTGATAAATCTATTATTCATTATCTGAAGAGCCCTGAAAAAAAAAATCCTTAAAAATTTGCATGCGTTAGATAAGAGAAAAATAGAATCACAAAGCAATTGAAATCGTATCGAAATAACAAGTACACTTGCGAAACGGCCAGTTCCCTCGGCTACGGTCCGATCACGAATGTACGCATTATATGCAAAATATCGAAAAGGTAGTGTCACAAGACGTTTCGGCTCGAATGAAGTCGCAAGTAGCCAGACGGTTGCGAAACCATCTCACTTCTCCTCCCTGTCTTCGCCTCTCTCTTTTAGCCGCTTCTGTCGCCGCTCACGTTGAATATATTTTGTTAATTTAATGTACTTGGGTAACGCATTTACGAAATACACGGACGTTTTGGAAATTTTTTTATGAAACGCCCGCAATCAAGGAGGAGAAGTATATAAAGGCAAAGATATTCGGAATACAGTCCTGATAAATCGGGCTGGCTTAGTAAGCGCATTGCCGAAATTCGCACTTGAATAACTGCACCTTTCCTTTTCGAAAAGATCGATGAAAATAATTTCGATCAGGGTTAAATTTAAAAGTTATTTGAAAAATGAGAGTAACGCTAAACTAATTTAGATATTTTAATTAACAAAGCTCAAAACGTATTTTACGTAATTAAATAACGTTAGAGTATGAAAAAAGGTTATTTATTCAAATACAAAACGGAAAATAACAACAGTTAAATTCAGAAAACTGTTAACTTTTAGACTAATTAATACTTTATTTTATTGCACATCGCAGTGCTAATATGTTGCAAAAGAATACACAATTTCCGTACGAAAAGAAATAATTTTTATGCACTTGAATTTTTCAACGACATCGTATTCAGTTACAAAATGCATAATCATATAAAAACGCGTTAAATTTAAGAAATTTTTCTCAACAATTTTCGCTCGGCACGAAACTGGAAACGGAATAAGTCGCGATTTCAGATATCGTTATACTTTAGTATTCAGGCCCAGAAAATAAAGAAACAGGTGGGCTATAAGAATCGAAAAATAATAGCCGTCGCATCAAAGCGGAATTCGTGTTTCGAAGCCAAGGTCCATTTCTGACTGGGTGCACTCAAATATGCTGCGAGAAATTCGCGCTTCGGGTCTGGAGTGAAACCGAGTTGAATCTTAATGCAGGTCGTGGCAGGTTTCGACTGCCGTCGGCTTATGCCTCCGCGGGTAAGTTAATTTCGGATTAAGATAAAAGATTAAGAATTAAAGGCTTGAATTTAAGTGCCTATTTTTCCTCGGCATTTAACGGAATGAAAAATCACTTATATAACAAGTAAAAACTTAACGCATTGTAAATTAAAATAAGAGTTTTTTAGTTTAGTTTTCAGCAAAAATTTTACAAAATTTTATTAATTAAAATAAAAATTAGTGTTATGGCATATTTAAAAATTTGAAATAATTCGAAAGAATGTAGCAAACAAATGAAAAAGATGGACGACCAATTCTAAGAACAATTTCGGTAACGTCAACTTACACTAAATTTCCGTGACTAATTTGGCTTCAAAAATTCCACCTTCAAACACCCAATTCGAATTCAAAATTAACTAGTACACAACAACTAAAATGGTAAGCAAACTTTCTCAGTCCGCCGCTTAAAACCCAAAATTCCTAACCTAAAATTTCCAAGAACAGTAATAAATAAATTTTTCTCACCCCTTTCGAACCAGAGTTGCGAATCTTGCGTGTTCTGCTGCGGAGCTTGCAAGCCCCCTCCGAGACCTCCGGTCCGCTGCCCGTCGAAGCCGTGCTTGCCGCCTTGCCCGAAACCTACATACTGCTGCGCGCGATCGCCGCGCACGCTTATCCTTCAGAATGTTCACTACGGGCCCGACTTCGTGCCCTGCTGCATAAAGAAGTACAAGTACCCTTGCACCACTCACGATCCTTGCGTATAGACGTGATTCGCAATGTTTCAACGAAATATTCTAACTTCAGTAAAATAAATTGAGTAAAAAAGAGCTACAAGCTCGCGTCGGTACCTTCTTTTTTTCAGTCGAATTTTATTTATGTAATACAGGAGGATAGCGAAAAGCTTGCTTCTTTCACTTACGTTCGCATACCTTGAAATTCAAAGAGATGTTACGTCAGCCAATGATTTTTTCATCCGCTGCAGGTTATTTTTCTTTTTTCTTTTTTACAAAAATTTAACTTTAAGCTTATTAAGTGAATGAACGAGAATAGCGAGTATTTGCTTAATTCATATTTTTTATAAAAATGCAAAGCACTGTTATCGACAACTCATTAACAAATGCTTTGCCCATCAAAATTATCTTTCGATACGATAAATTTGTAAGTATGTCAATGCGATAAGTACAGCATATAAATTATAATCTTACACTTGGCGATATATATTATAGTTTTATATTCATACATGCATTCTTAAAAATTAGGGTAATTAGATAATATCCTGCGATAAGTTTCTAGTGTTAGACTTTATCATTTTATTCTATTCATTTTATTTCTTTCTATCTTCATTTTTTTTGTGGGAAATTAATTTGAACCAATTTTAAATCTTGTTTTAGGTCATTTTAAAATATTAATTTTTTGACATTATTATTTGATGCAGTTTCATAAATTATTATTCAAAATTTTTAATTAAATTTAATAATTGAATAACTTAAATTATCTTAAAATATTTTAATAAATTCTAAGTTTTTTTACTATTAAAGTTGATTAAATTTAACACAAACAAGATTCCACAGGCTTTATCAAAATAAAGTCTGTAAGAAAATAAATAAATTAATTAATCAATCAATATAAAGTAGTTATAAAAAACTTATTCCTAAGCCACAAGAAAAAATCCAATAATTCTTAAAAGTTAAAAAAAATGCAGCAGTTTCATGTCTACGGCAGACATTATTTCTCAAATGATCGGAGCTGCCGAGAAAAATCAAACACCGCACTACCCAGCTATCAAGTGGAACATCAGTCGCCAAGGCCTCCTACCAAATTAAAGAAGAAAAGTACGCAGGCACGCACTGTATTTTGAGTAGAAGCGGAAATATGCGCGCGATAAAGAGCCGAGAGCGTGGCAGCGCGTTATCTCGAAAATCGTCTGGTCTCGGATTTTCTTGGAAATGCGAAACGTCCTTTCCTCTCGCCGCTCGGTTTCATCCTATAAACGCAAGTGCGTGTAGTTTGTCGTCGATGCTGCAGATATGGCCGCCGGCGGCGGCGGTGATCCTCCTGCTTTTGCGACGCTCAGCACCCCGAGGCGCGACGAAAAACAGCCGTCTGCGAGCCTGCCTTGGCGAATTTGCAAAAGTGCGAAATTTACTGCTTCCCTCGAAAATCTGCGGGACTGATTAGGATTCGTTTGAAGGCAAAAAAAAAAAATGCGAGTTATGCGTAGTGAAGAGATTTAGACGGTTTGGGCTGAAAATTTGTCTAGAGGTGATTTGAGGAATTTAAGTCTTTGTGAAATTTTTTTTTCATTTATTATTGAGTTATAAAAATCAATGTGATTTCATGTTATAACATTATTTTTAGATGAAAGAGCTTGTCTAAATTTAAATAGGAAATTTATTGTCTAATTTACTTAACAAATTTTTAGTTATGCAATAAACAGTTTTATTAAAAGTAATCATAACATAAAGAAAATTTTCAAACATACTAGAATTATTGTACAAATTTATATTAAAAAAAATGTTGTTGTCTACTTGCTAAAAAGATTTATTTATTTTGAAAAATCAGCGTCTCAATTAGTTTGATGATCTAAATGATTTATTTATAGCTTATTTATAGCACTAAATAACCTCCAGTTTTTAACGATTTTATTTATCTCTTAACACGTAACTTATGTTCAAAATGCAAACGCAGTATTTTGACATCTTGAGATTTAAATTTCTTTGAATTGAAGGCGGTGTAATCAAGATGAACCTTTGCTAATGCAGTTGTTGTGTAAACAGTAAAGTATCTTTATTACTGTAGATAATCCATTCAGAGAACAACAATCAGAAAAAGAGTATTTTAGAATCAACACTTTTTATTAGTCGCATTGCGTTGGTCAGTAACAGAAAAAAAGAGAGGAAAATTAAGCAGATAAATGAAAAACTTCATCACAAACTCGTAGATTAATTTTAACTAAATAGTGATAAAAAAATGATAAAAAGAGAGCATATCAAGTCTAAATACTCGAAAATACTTGAAAAGGTCTAACTTGCCCGCTGAATTAATAAAAAAAAGTTCTAAAAATACATTGTTTATTTTTGTAATTTTATAAATCAAAATTTAAATACAAGTTTATTTATATATTGTTATTTATTTATCTTGTCCCACATTTTTTTTTATCAAATGTGAATAGCGAGTGGTTGGATGTGTAACAAACAACTTTGATTTAGCGTCATCGAGAGATCTTCGAATAAAGCAGAATATCAGTTGGTTCCTAAGTAGATCTAAATGTACGGGGCGTTAATAGACACAGTTGAGTCTGTAAAAGATTTAGGTACATTTTTTATCTTATGTTGATTTAAAACGAACATATTCAAAATGTGAATTTTGGATATTTGATTTTTTAAAAAAGGAGATACTAAGAAATAAATTAATATTCATTCTACTATAATTAAATTAATTCTGTTAGTATAACGTTTGGTTTCCATGTGTTTATAGAAATATTAGTGTGATAGAAAGTGTTGAGCATAACTTGCAAAAGTTACTTCTCTTCATTTCCATATCATTCTTATCTAATAATACTGAATTATCTCCAAGATACAAAGGTTGACAATATATAACTATTATTATAGTTTGGAATGTGCTTCGTCTTTTTTTTTTTCATGCGGACACATTTTTTTGATAATATGCATCATAAGATGAATGACCGCACAAAAATACCGATTATTAAACATACAAAGTTTATTGCATCATAATGTTTCAGCCAGCGTCTAGAAAGATCCGAGCCAAGCAGCCAAAGTACGGAAGGTTGCTAAATATTTCTGTTTCACAAATGAATGATTCCTGGCCGAAGAATTCGGCAGCAAGTGTTAAATTTCTTGCATACATTAAATAAGCTCGGCGATTATTCTCTAAAAGACCAAGAGCGAAAGCGTATATATATATATATATATATACATATATCATTAAGGTCCTTTTGCTTTTACGATCTCCCGATGCATCAGGTACCCAGCGGAGTTCCAACCCCCTGAGTCACCTCCTTAAAAGGGAGAGCGATCCTAGGCGGACGCGTCCGTACGCTCCTCTCTTCCTTGCACCACGAAAAAGGTTGAAAAACAAACTGAATGGAGCCGAATACCGCCTCGCAGAGAGAGAGAGAGAGAGAGAGAGAGAGTGAGAGCCGCGCACGCACGTGCAAGTGCCTTCCTTTTTTTATTCCCTCCAGACGGTCGTCGGTCCCTTCTCGCTCGGCCGTGAATTTCGGGGTAGGCGCCTCGATTACGCATCGATCCTCTTTCCGAGAAGATTAGCGATAAAAGGAGAAAGGGGGGGGGGAAGCTGGAAGAATGGGAAGGCGCGCGCGCTCGCGCACGAGGGGGGATGGAATTGATGGGACAGGATGCTAGTTCCACAGGTGCCGGCGTATATACCTTCTGTGAATCGCTTCGGGGTCTCTCCGAGCGAGAGACCCACCATTCACAAGATACGTTGACCTTGGACGGCATCCGGCACTGATCGGATTGCTTTCTCGCAGGAGAAATTTTTAGCATTTCTTCGCTTGAATTTTAATTGGCCTTGTGTTTTCTGCGGATTTTTAAATCGGTCCAGGGATCGAGTTTAATTTTACTATGGAATAATTAAACATGGTAGTAAAAATGATTGTAAAATATTATTGTATTATAATTGGGAAAAAATAATCTGTGTAATTAAAATAATTTATGAGTATTTTGTAAATTATATTTTGATTTTTTCTATCAGTATTTGACTTTTCAGTGGCATAAGTCATTTTATTTGTTTCCCTAAAGAGGATCTCCATTGGGATCGAAACGTTGGATAAATAAACTTAACAAATTGACAAAAAATACCATTATAATCTCTAATTAATTATTTAAATTATATTTTGTCCTTGAGCTTTGAGTAAAACTCAAATTTCAAAGATAATATGAGTGAAAAAAACTTTCAGTGTCTATGAAATACAAGGAGAATATCTGTTTCCAATCTTCCTCGTTTTTTAACATTCTTTGGGGTAAACTTGTAAGAAGGCAAGAAAATTAACAGAATTGAACAGCTGCGAAAGTATATCAATAAAAAATGTTCTTCATTCATAAGAATCACATTTGTGGGTATATCTCACGAGGCTTCTAGCTCAAATTGCAACTTTTTTAAAACTCTGCTAGCTGCAAGGCATTCGCAGTTTATAGATTTCATCAATTAATTTGAATAAAAAATTCAAATATACAACTTCACAATTAAACCTTTAGTACCTAAACAATTTTTATTATGAACTGACGTATCGAAATATATATTACGAGGCCATCGCTTGTTTCTCATAAGAACTTACGTATTAATGAAACAGCAGTTCTGGAAATCTCCTAGAAGAAAAAGGTCGTTGACTTTTAAAAGTCGTTTCGGAAAACGCATGTATTAGCAGCTGGGCGCCTTTCATCATCGGCAGGTGTGTTGTAGGAAAAATCTCTCAGGGTTTCCATTCCGAAAGTCTTCTATCTTCTCCTTTTCGATGAAAATATTCCATTAACCCCAGATTTAAACTGTGATATATGTATCCTTTGTCAAGGAAAAACGTAACAGATTTCCCATATAGATACAAAAGGTCTTTTCTTTGAAAAGTTCAGCGCTGCCTTCGATCTCTTTTCGAATAGTTTCCCTGATTTCCGTTGCAGGTTATTGACCTTTACAAGTCGCACTTGACTCACATTTTTTTCTCAGAAATCCTATGATTCCCAGAATGTTTAAGTAACTAATTTTTGTGCAACCCAATTTTTTCACCCGAACCTTTTATTAAAAATTCACCATAAAAAAGTTAACGAAACTTAACGTTGAAGCGCGTAAAATCGAAGAGCAATCGAGAAAGTACCGGCGTAAGGAGCGACTCGCTCGAAGCTATTTGCTTTGCAGCTGTACATTGACAGTTCAACGACCGTGCAACCGGGGAAGGCGACAGGAGGCGAAAAGTAAAATGAAAGAAGAATCGAAAAAGAGAGAGAGTGCACGGAGGAAGGTCGATGATTCAGTAAGCCAAGGCTAGACGTACTCCGGTCTTGCAAATCAGTTTCAGAGAAAGAGACGGAAGGTAAAGAAGGGGAGAGGGAGAAGGAGAGAGACAGAGAGAGAGAGAGAGAGAGAATGTCCCTTGGGAGCAGAAGACGTACGAGTTGAAGAAGAGGAAAGTGAAAGTTTTTTATACTCATTTGGGCGGGAGTAAAGCTCAGGATAATTTTAAGATTATTATTACGTTCTTTAAAACTAACTGTGGTTTAAGCTGTAAATATTTGCTGTGCACAAATTTGGCGAGTGATAATAGGTGGTATTTTACCGAAATATTCGTTTAAGTTAGTAGATGCTTCAAAATTTATAAAACAAATTTCGTTTAATGAGAGCTATATTTATAATCTATCCTGCAAGATAAATAAAAATGTCTTAATGTCAATTTGCAATGATTTAAATTAAGCGCGAAACATTATATAAACGAATTTTACTGTCAAATAAAATAAATTAATTTTTGTTAGATAATCGAGTATTGTCTCTCGCGAACACATCATAAGTAAGAAAATTATTAAATAAAAGTTTTTTTAACAGTAAACGTTTACAAGAGTTTGATTCCGCGAGAGAAGTGACGGATGGGAAAGCAATTACGCTTATTCTCTTTGAAGTTCAATTTAACCTACTTGCACATCCTCTTCGTTCTACTTTCTACATTTCCCTGAAGAAAATTTACTCTTATTTTTATTACTAGAATATCCCAGTTTTTGCTCCACTATAGCAAACAGAGAAAGTTTTCATACAAAGAGTGAAGTTAGATTTTCACTCTTCACCTACAAAAGCAGCAATCATACCCGCGGTACACGCACCTCGTTCTTTCAAAACCTTTTTCCTGTTTCGGCCGCAACAAAGCCTCGCGACTAGAAGCGGGGGTTTACCAAAGACTCCACCATACATCCCTCGCCAATTTGATTTCATTCTCCCGGGCTTTCCCAACGGTTTAACAACTTCCCCCCCCCCCCAAAAGGAACTCGATGAAATTCTAGAAGGACGCCTCCTCTCGGACGGAAGAAGCCGTCCGCGTTTCTCGAAATAAAGGCCAGCCACCGGGCAAAGGCGCGAGCGAGCGCGGCCACAATTGTATTCTAGGAGGCGGCGTGTGCAAAAGGAGATAAGCGACCGAAAACGAGTCGAAAGAAGCGCGCGGCGCATAAGAGAGCCTCGTGGGCATCGAAAGCGAAAACACACGCGAAAAATAAGGCAACAAGAGCGGACCGCGGGAGATGAGGAATCTTTTGAAAAGGGAGCTCTCCCCCTCTCTCTCTCTCTCTCTCACCCCTCGTTAATCAAAATCTCGAAGAATTCCTTCAAGGACCCGCGCGCCCTGCTCGCGCGCGTGTCGCTGGTTCACACGAGCGTTACATTCCTAACGAGTGATTCCCGCTCGCTCTCCGGACTTTTCTTTTTGCACGCGCGGCCACGAGAGAGACGGAGAGAGAGAGAGAGAGATCCCTTTTCTTCTTGTTTCTCTCCGCGCAGCGCGCGGCCGGATGAAAACGTTTCAGGGTTACGCGAGAATACCGGTCTAAGCGCCGGCAACGGATTTTTTTCTTGTACCGGGCCGATATTATGCTTCGGGAGGGAATTTCAGGGAGAGCCTCGCGCTTTTCAAAGGGATCGGAGTTTTTGGCCCGACCCGCTCTTGGGTGTACGGAAATGGTATTTCTCGGAAATGGTCGGATACCCTTTTCAATGGGGAGCAGATGCACGGGGCCGAAAGGGTCGATGTGTCTTTCGTGGAAGGAGATATAATTAATTTAGTTTTTCTGAAGCGGCTGCATAATTTTACATTATTTGAGGTATAGAAGAAGATATTTATTGAGACATCTTTGCGTGATTCAGGCGCAGTTAGGTAGGAACATTTCAGCGCAGGTGAAATAAATTTTGTTAAACATGCTTTTATTATTAACATATACACCTGCTTTAATTATGATGCAATCCAAAATCGAGGAGAAAATCGAGTAGCACGGTCGCGTCACTAATGTTTTTCAACGTATTTATGAATAAAAAATATAAAGAATATAATAAAAAATAATAAAGATCAATGATTAATTTTTAAATAAATAATGATCTTTAGTCTTCGTTTTATCTTTAATTAAGGCAAGGTATGGTTTATTTAGCCAATATTCGGTCAATATTCGATCAATATTCGGCAAATATTTAACCATTATTCAGTCAATATTGGCCCATTAAATTTATGGATTTAATAATATCTATTACATTATATAACGTTTTAAATCGTTAAAAGCAAAGGCAAAAAATACATTATTCGAATAAATTTTTATATTTTTAGACCATTTAGACATACAACATTTTAGACCATTTTTATCGAAAACTGTAGAAAGCAGTGTTATTTCGAATATTGTGAGACCTTAGAAAAAACTGTTACATTTTTTTGAAAGAGTTACTTTATGAAATTTTAAGAGCTGTATTATTAAATTAATTAATTAAAAATTAAAATTTTACAAGCTTAAATTGTTTAACAATTGTCATTTCACAATAAGTAGTGCAAAGTGCTGAAGATAATAAAATAAACCAAAATTTGTTTTAATTTTTTTATCTTTATACTATCTAAGGATAATCTTATACAAAAATATTTAAAATATCAATTGTATTAAATATTGCAATACCTTACGTGATTTATTGCAACAAAAATTTTAGCTCATTCACATGCAAATAATTAAAAAAAATTATTAATAGATTTTGATTTACTTAAAATTATATCGATATATTATTACCGATATTAGACCTGTTTAAAAAAACGTTAAAACATTTAAATATTTTATCTGAATCAATAAACGTAATGCGGTTAACAAACAAGGCAACCAGCTCTTTCGCGTAAAAAATTATCGACTGCCCGGCAAAAAGGAACGCATCCCCAAAACGAAATCTCGGACAAGGCCGCGCGCGACAATACAAACAAGAGAGTAAACTAAAAAGCGCCTGCAAGACCGATGATCCTTGCGTTTCTCTTCATGAAAATTTTGATTTATGCCTCGCGCGCGCGAGCGTCATCATTCTCGAATCGTCCGAGCGGCGCCTGATATCGACCCGACAGACTTTATTGCCCTAGCTGGCAAGCGGACGAGCTCGGTCGACTTTTGATGGATTTTACAAATTTTAGAAATGCCGTTCAAATATACGTAAGAACATTGTTCTCTGAAAGTGTACGAAAATCCGCTGCTCTAAGAGGAAGGAGTCGTTTTGTAACGCCGACTAAGTTTCTTGTTTGAGATAGTTGGAGATACATAGAGAATTAATATTGTCGTTCCTTTAATTACATGTATATTAAAAATGTGATCTCTCTTTAATATCATTAAATGATACAAAATTAAGAGATAAACTGATATTGCAAAACGAAGAGACTAAGAATTTTTTTCAATTTAATTTAAATTTAAAATATATATTTTCCAATATAAAAGTTTTTTAGATTCATATTAAAACTGCCTGGTTAATAGAGCCTTTTACGGTTATCTTTGATATTATAATAAAATACATGAATTGATGAAATAGTGACGTACCAATATTGACATAATAATATTGACATTTCAGTTATTTATAGAATACAATATGCATTGGTAATATTCATGTTCGTTTTGACGTCATAGTTTTTGTCATATTGAACAGCCATTTATTAGAAATATAAATATAATACAAATACATAGAAATATAAATATGTAATAAAAAGGAGTTATTAAGAAAATTATATACCATAATAATTTAAATGTGTAAAATCTATAAAAGAACATCAATTAATTATAAGTTATCATAAAAATCGATTGAATTATTTAAATTACAGTTTATCCGAAGTGTCCTTTACAGTTATTTCAATAATAATAATTGTAATTATGGTAATTGCTGCCCTCACATTAAATAAACAATTATTGTTAAAATGAATCTTAATCCCAAAAAAATAAAAAAATCTACTCGCGGATCTCCACTTATAGGTATCGATTTCCGCGCCTATCTTCTCCGCAAAAAGTTATAGTTACTTTCTCTATATTAAATTACGATACGAACACGTATCGAGCGCACATGCCTGTGACATGTCCGCGGAGTGCATCTTCCGTTATAGGTACGAACAATCAGCGAAATATCTATCTGGGTCGAGTGCAAGAAAGAGAGAAAGCCGGTGATATAACGCGAGCTAACAGATTTTCTAGTTTAAGAGCCGGAATCCCGAGGGATAAAGAAAAATGAAAATGGGCACATCGAACGATCGGGCAAGAACGGGAGAAAGAAAGGAAGAAAAAAAAAAGAGCGAACCAGAGCGAGGCAGCGAAGGAAGAACTGCGACATACTGCAGAGGCAATTCGTTAAGTGGTCCACTCTCCCTCCTACATTTTAAACACCTTCGAGCCCTCTGATTCCGAACGGTGCAAGAAATCTGTATCAAGTGCAGCTGTAAAAAATATTTTCTTAATGAGAATTTACCCCTTTTTTAATGCTCAATTGTCTCGAAGAGTACATTTTGTATATTGAAAAATTCCAACTATGATGACGTATATGAAAACTTTAACCATACCAAAGTAGACCGTTATAAAGAATCTTTTATGCTAATAAGCCGTAAAACAGGTGACAATTTCTACATAAGCCTCAGAAAAGAAACCTTTTTTAATTGACTACCAACGAGTAAAAAATCGATAGGGAAAAAAATTTGCGAATCGTTAATTAAGAACTCTCTCTTTTTGCGATGTATCCTCATGTCCCGTACGGCGTATAATCTTTCGCAAGTATCGGACTAACATAATGGAGAAATTCCAAACTATTCCTATTCCAAGACAGCTGTTCGCTCGGGCGTAAATTTGACAGAGCGACTCCGGGGGAGACGCGGGATAGCAAGTATATGGAAGTTAGTTCTTTAAACGACGGCGCGCGACACTTTCATTGCGCCACGCGGGCTTTTAATGTATTCAAGGCCGCGGGTACTTGTGCTTATTCATAAATTATGCGCCTCACTTTCATTCATCGTCGCGCGCGCGAGTGCGATTGGCCCCCCCTCCGGTAAGTGTTCCAATCTTCGATTCCCAATTTTGCTTGGCTATTCCCGACGGTACCGGATCTCGAATGCGAATTGTGTTTCGGCGAAATGCCGTCCATTTCGAATTCTAATGTATTTGGCGACACAATTTCACAATTTCGGTGGGTGATCGCTTTTTGCGTTGAGCAATTTATATGTGATTATGGACAGTTTAGTGAGTTATTATTGTTATTACATTAACCAAGCTGTAACTTTAATTAAATTAAAATCAATTAAATTACTAGTAGACGATTATTAAAATTACAGTAATTTCAATATTTTATTACGTAACGATGTCATAATGTGTAAAAATGACATTATTTTAGCTAACGTTTTGTTAAAATGAAGCTCTGAAAAAAAACCTAAATAAATAAATGTTTGTTTTAAATCGTTTTTCGAAGGAAAACAAAAATTATATCAAAAATTTTTTATACAACATCCCAGAAACTCGTATGCAAATTGAAACTCGCAACGTGCCATCTTAGATTTACGTAAGCGAAGAGAATTTCGTCTCTCGAATACGACGAAGTTCACAGAAAGGTTCATGGCTACCGAAGATTCTGTCTCTATTTTTTTTCAAGCAGTGCAGGGACGAAAAACAGAAGACACCTTGAGCTGGTTGAAAATTCAGATGAGCCTTGGCCTACAAAATAAAATTAATGAAAGTGTATGTTTTCTTATTGAAATACATGCTTGTTTACGCTACAAATTAATTAGATTGTTTGTCAAATTTTACGCGTGCAGGAGTCGAGGTTTTATTCCAAAGAACTTGTCTACTCCAAATATTTCCGTTCTGAATCGCTTAAAACTTTATGCACTTTCGATACTTTCGTACAAATTCGTGCCTGCTTCTACATTATCTCAGTAGACATTTCATATTAGAAGATACGAATGAGTTTTTTTTTCTTCACTCGACTAATTCAATTCTAATTTACTGTGCACATATTTTGACTTGTATGAATTTAAAATTATAAAACGTATCTTTTAACGTCACACACGCTGTACATGTAAGCTTTTAAACGTTAAATTTTTCTAATCCTTTAATCGTTAATCGTTAACGTTGAAACAATAAAAAAAAAATCCTTTAGCTTTCCAGAACTACACGTGTATAATATTAAAAATGCCATCGAATCAGATCTTGATAACGGTAGATTGCAATAGCCTGACAAAACAAAGCGTCGGGTTCTTTCGTACACTAACACGAGTGCAGGTGCGCGCAAAAAAGTCGTCATATTTCACCGTCTCGTTCCCCTTGAACATAATATCGCGATGAATGGAATTCCTGAAAACGGCGAATTTACGCATTTTCGGAGCCCGACGCTGCGGTGTGGGGAAAAAAAGCCGACGCTTCTTCGGCTACTTTAAACGAGGTGAAACAGTACACGTCGAACGTCTGTCCTTCATTTTTTCACCTCATTCCTCTCTTTCTAATCACACTTAGTCTGTTCATTAATGTTCTGGCTCTTTCTTCATTTCTCGTTCATTTTTTTTTCTTCTTCGGTTCATTTATTATTTTGGTATTTTCGAGAATTTGCTGATTCTGTATTTTTTTTTCCAGGATGCATTGAACTGGCTGGTAGCTCTTGAAAAGTATATAACGTTTTGAACGGTAAAAAATTTTTTTCTATTCATGATATATTCTAACTATACGTGATTACAAGTAAACTAAATATAATGAAATTAAATTCAAAAGTATTAAAAAAAAATTATTTAAAAAAATTATAGAATCATATTTTTCCATTTAATCTTTTTTAAGATTAGAAATATTTACAAGTACTTATTTACAAACAGAACAGCTTAGTGTAGCAATACAAATTAAAACAATTGACCGTTGAAATCGCCGCAATTTTTGAAAACATTTAATTTATGATTTTTTTAAGGTAAAACAGCAGTCGATGATAATTTATGTTTGTGATGAAAAGCATGCATGTTAAAAAAAAATGGTCAGCATGAAAAATTGTTTCTGCAACTGTAGGGTATAAATTTTCTAGCCGCGTTAGCCTTTATTACGCACATTCAATAAACAAATTACTTAATAATGCTATTTTTATTCTTTTCGTCCTCGTCGGATCTTATCAGCCTATTTCGGATCTCTATTTTTGCGTATCGATCGTCTTGATCGAGAAAAAAATAGGCCATTAACATGATGAACTAAAAATTCTCTGAAATTTATAGCTTTGCGAAGGATTACACAATTTTTTTGCAATTACGCAAAAACTGGAAACTGGAAATGAATCATCCCGACGGACGCGGCCGATCCATTAGCAATAAAATCATTTTTATCGAAATCTCCAGTTTCTCTTTCTCTTTATTAGCCCACACCTCGGCTCCTTCGATTCCTCGCCTCCTGATTTTCACTTTCTCTCTCTATGTCCTCTCCTTCTTTTCCCCCTTCGCGTATATACGCGCCGCTACGAGTACTCTCACTTTCTGCTTCCGACTTCTTTTTTACTTTCTCTTTCGCTCTTCCTCGCCCTCTCTTCTTCTCCCGATGAGGCGAGCGCTCGAAATTCCTTCTCCGGCAATATCATCAAGCCATCAAGTACAGCTAAGACACGCGCCGCTCCGGCGCACGATTGCACAATAACAGTTTCGGCTCCGCGCGACTCTCCCCCTGCCTTCCTTTTTTTTTTTTTCTTTTTCAAGAGAGGTGTCCCATACCAAGCTCCTCGCAGACTGGACTTAATTTCAGCATGTCAAGGACAGCTAGCCGGCCGCGCGCACCGTCGGCTCTCGAGCCCACGAGTTTATACTCGACATCCGGACGTTGACTGTTGCAGAGGTCTCTCCTTGGTTTTGTCGACCGAAAAAAAAAGGAAAAAAGAAAAAGAAAAAGGTCTCCGCGACGCGTGTATACGCATCCGAGACGCGAGCCGGGCAACCTCGAACTTCTTCTTTCCTTTCGTTTCTCTTTTTTCGCCCGATGCCTCTAGCGGGATTCCTTTTTAGCTCCGTTGGACGCCGTTCGGATCAACGTTATATTTTTGCGTTATTGGAGGAATGTGCCGGAAGGGGAATTTTCGGGATGGCACTCGAGAACTCGTTTAGCTTTTACAATGTTACGAAAATAACGATCGCAAAAAAGCTGTTCTCCGGCACTTAAAATAATGGATTTTAGATCTAGTTTTTATGTCGAACGTATAAGCGACGACGTTTTTTGTTCGCGTTATACTCGATTCTAACTTAACGTTCTTCATTGACTTAAATGTCAGAAAAATAAATTACTAATTGCCGATTGTTTGCTTACAATTTTTTTCCCCCATTTACGCCATAATCGTGTAAAAAACGTAAGAGGCTTTGAAATATATAGGAAAATTTAAAATATATGGGAACAATAACAAAAAATTTAGGTACATTTTACGGTTTAAAAAACGGTATAATATGACAATTAATAATTTAAATCGTAAGAAAAAAAAAATGTGTTTTGCGTCAAGAATCACCTTACGCAGCTTCACAAGCAGAATTTATTTCACTTTTTTGTGCATCTCTGGTATTATATGATGCAAACATAATTCATTCGCAGAATTTTTTTGCTCCGCAATCGCATCCATAACCATATCTCATCGCATTTTATCGATTTATTTAAGCGGCGAGATGTGCCAGAAAAAAAGTTGAACTCTTGCATCTGCAGGATTTCGGCGCCCACACCGGGCTGCTCTCGTGAAAGGTGTGTGTATATATCTCGAAGTGGAGGCTCGCGTCGAGAGAGCGCTTATATCATTTGAGCATAGTGTATTCGTAAATAGGCACGTTGTCCTTGACACGCGGAGAGCAGACGAAATTTTTTATATTCTTTAGACAGTTCGGGGCGTCGAAAGTGAAACGCGGTATTTTACGGAGCGATTCTCTCAAAAATTAAGATGCCCCATTCGCGTTCTAGTTGTTTCCGTTTGTGCTTTGAACTGTAGGAACATTTTTTAATCAACGTCAATTAGGTGAAACGCCTGGGAATTGTAAGAGCGATTATTGATTTTGTGTTGTACACTTTTCGGTATTGCGCTTTTAATTAATATCAGGTAGGATATTTGAAAAAAATACGGGCCAATGTAAATTGTAAAATTAATAATGGCACCATTAAAAAAAGAGTTAATAATAATGAGGAATGTTTTTTTTCCATATTTGACAAAAGTATTTATTTAAATACGAAATTCTTCTAATAAGATTGGCTATTATTTACTTTCTTCCATAGTCAGTTTAATTAATTTATTCTACGATTATGAAATTGAACAAAAATGGAATGAGGGGACGTGGATTTTTATCTTAAATGAGTACGTGTATAAAAATTAAGTATTTCCAATAAACTCTTCGACATTGAGAATTCACGTGTCTCGTAATGTAAATAAATCAATGAAAAATAGTACATCTGTTTCCACGGCGTACAATAGTCTTATGAAGATAAAAATAATTTCTTAATATACTTATCGTATATTACGAATTTATCGGGTTTTGATCGGTGACTTTTTAGTTGATAAAATCATCAATAATTAAGTAACTACACTGGAAAAACGATCCTCTTATTACAAAAGGAATCCACTTGTCAGAAGAGGAAATTCTTCTCAATATTTGTCCTAGCGGATTTCCTCGTGTGACTCACGGAAAATCATCTCTAAATCAAGTTGATTGGTCAAAAAAGGAAAATCAATTGGTTACTAAAGAACTTCTATTTGTAATAAAAAGATTGTAATTTTAGAATTAATACGCTAGAAAGTCAAAAGGCAAAGGTGTAAAAACACAAATAAAGTCTTTTTTCCCCTTCGGGGAAAAAAGACCCCGGTAAAGCTGAAGCCGAAGGCGGGGGAGTAAAGTCTTTTTTCCCCGGAAAGGAAAAAAGACCCCGGTAAACCCCGCCAAAGTTTGCCGGGGCGTTTTTGAGAAAGTTTTTTTCCTCTTCGGGAAAAAAACACTTTTGTAGAAACATCCCGGTAAAGTCTTTTTTTTCCCGCTTATCAAAAGGCTTATCAAAGGGCGAAAAGTGGGTTTTTCGGTCGGGTATGGAATAAAACTTATAGTTTTATATGAAACTGTCATTGATGTTACGATTAATAAATCACTTAAAAATTAAGGCATCAAAATCGATAAAGCATAGTACATTATTCATTTTATCAATAAGTTAAAAATTAGTGGACGCGAGGATTCACTAACCTAATTTAATTATCAGACGTGTAAAATGGCATCGTCTGGCTTGCGTAAGTGATTGAAAAAACGGCACTTAAAATGCGAGATAACATTGAGAGCGCGCGCACAGCTCTCTGTGCTTCCATGTCTCGAAGGAATACAAATGGCAAAATACCTTCGAAGTTACGAAGCATTGAAGTTTTTCCGTTCACGAGTACAGTCTGCCGCAATCGATTTCGATTTTCAACCTGCGAACGAAATTTTCTAATAGATTGAACCAAAAAAAGGCTGAACTGTGCTGAACTAATCGAGTAAAAAAGATGTGATATTTAGTTCTTGGCGGAAGGATGTCAGAGGAATAAAATGATTAAAATTCTCCGTCTGTCTGGAACAATGTCGTACATTATTGCTGATACATATTTTTTTGTAGAATCACTTTAATGTAAATAGAGAGAAAGTAATAATTATTTTAATGGAAATCACACAAATTATTTAAAATAATGTAAGAAAAGCAAATTAAAGCACTGAAGATGTATAATATATGCAAGAAAAAAATCAGGATATAAATGCATTCACAATTTGATCGAACATTTTCTAATATACTTATATAATTTAAAACTGCCCGTCACTTACAATATTTTCTTTAACTACATGCAAGGCCCGCATTAATTCAAAAAATTGCTTAATGTTACGCGTTATAATAGTTACGTATGCGCATTAACAAGCAATTTCTTCAGAAGGGAAAATTCATGCGTATAAGATCAATCGCATCAAAGTAACTGCCGGTCTAAAAAAGAAAAAAAAAATCTCTCTCTCCTTGAGAGAAAGAGGGAGAGGGCCGTAGCGAAAAACGCTTACATTATAGACGAGAAGAGAGAGGAAAATTAATGAGACTCGTTAAGACATACTCGTACGATGCCCTTAACAGCCGCTGCTTTCCGACATCTATCAAAGTTCGTTGGTCTCGCAGATGGGCCACGTGATATTGGTCGACGTGTCGTCATCGTGGCCCGCTCCGTCAATGTCATACAGTTTCCAAATCTTCACGCGCGACCCGCGCGTTTCGCAACGCCTGGGTGTCTAAACCTCAAAAAATCGGCTCGTGATACAATCGTTACGATGCCGGTCACCGATTCCTTGGCGCCCTGATTCCCCAGCCTGGTGATCTTGTTGTAATACGCGGAAAGAAGCGAAGGATAATTTTCGTCAAGAGCGGTGTTTACCGAGTTTCGCTGTTTTGGTAGCTGATGAAGGATATAGAATAATAGAGATTGAGTGGAACAGTGTTTTGTATCTTTCTTGAACAGATTTGGAGACTGTATCTTTAATGAGACTGAAACATTAATTTTCGCAGTAGATAATTATCATGAATATCGAACTTTAACACAGATGAACGATAATTTAGTAATTATAATTATTACAATGAATAACGCCGGGTTCGATAAACTTTTTAAAGTACGTTGCCTGATCTTCAATGTAAACAGCTTAAGAGGTTTCCAAATTATATCTAGAGATCACTATAAATTAAAAATAAAATGCACTTGCTTCGTTCTTATATCTTGAAGTTTAAAACGTTAAAGTTCGAGTTGAAAACGTGATAAAAGTAGTAAAACGTGATAAAAACTGTATCGAATAAATCACGTTTTACGTGATGTATTCTTTAGATAACTACCGTTTCATTATCAGACTTTAGATAGTTCAATATGTATGAATTAAGTAGTATTAAAGTATCGCGTTATCTTTTCTTTTTTCTTAATAATTTTCTAACATAAACTTTGGTTACTATAATCCGTATATATAACAATTTCTGTCTGCTTGCAATACCATCCTTTTTTTTTTATGTTAAAAATTAGCAATGAAAGTAAATTCTGATATTTTTAAATGTTATCAAGAAATAGTATATTGTGCAACTCGCGCGTAAAGCTCGCTTCGGCGATAACTTTCGTACTCGTGCGAAAAGTACTTGCACGCTCTAGTTGTGCATTATATATTTTTTAAACAAGTTGAAACAATCAATAATACAAGAATAAAATTCAAAAAAGTCAACTTATAAACAGCTGTTCGTCCGTTATTTAAAGTGAAAGAATAAGATTCCACTGACACGGCAAAAGCTCATTCATAAACTGCAGCAGACTTACCGAAAAACTTTCTAGATTTATAACTCTTCAATCCATTCCGAAGTAAACCGATAGATACCTGCTTCGAATAAGGATTAACGAATTAGTGCACGTGCGCGCAGATAATCGCACGAGACTTTTAGCGCGCCTTTGGACTAATAGTTTATGGACGCTTTAACTCCTGAAGAAGCGATCATCGACAATGAACTACATGCCGCAGTCGGCTCCGAGTGTGTCTAGGTTAATAGCAGTAACAATACGGAACGAGGATGTCATGGATAAATGATAGGATTTTTTCAATGACTATAAACTACTAAAAATCGAAGCGAGAGTTCGATTTTTCCATTTAAATACAGAATATATTATGGATTTAATTAACTTAAATAATAATTTATGTAATCGATTACAGTTTCGATTAGTTGATCTTTTACTAAAAAATTTTAAATTAAATAATAATTATCTGATAAAAGCAATAATATTGTTTAATAATATGATAGAAGATTTTCTTATTCTTTTATCTTCTATTTGTTATGATCAATCAAAATTTTTAATAATTAAGAAATGATTTTGAAAAAGACATTGTAGAACTTACAAAAAACTTCGTATCCTTGTCATTAAAAACGTTATCCTCGTCAAATCGTGCGTGACTTATCAGTGTGAATCATGTAAAAGGATTAATAAGAATTATATATAACTATTGAGTTACTGTATTACCTTGCCTATACCGATGTTATCCTCTCTGTTAAATGCTGTGACTTATCAGTGTGAATCATTCGTAACTATTAATAATAATTATATATAACTATGAACAAACGCTAGTTTTTACCGTGAAAAATTTCCCGTGAACTGAAAATTATTCGCGCGCTCAAGAAATAGCCTTCCTCTAACCTCGAGGGATGCGACTAGAAATTTAATTTACGAGTATGTAAATAAAAAACGCCATGAGTTTATTTATAACAAAGTCACTTGGGCTTTCTGTATACCATTCATTGCACACTTATTTCACGACTTGCGAACACTTTGAATTAATCTAAATAAGTTAAAGTATGCAAGTGTTTCTAATTTTCATTCTTAAAAATTCTTAGCAGATAATCGAGAATTCATGAATTTGTACCTTTGTAGGTCATGGTTTTGCTCTGTGAGTTGTATTAACAATTTTTGGTTTAACATGATTATTGTTAAAAAATTTGTAAGTAAAAAATTTACCTTTCGTACCTGTATATTTATCGTAGAATACATTACATTGAAATCAAAATTCTTAGCACGTAAATTCAGTTTGATTACAAATACAAATTCTATTACTTTTTATACAAGTTTCTTTCACTCATTTGGATTTTACTACTGACTAATTATACTTTATAATTTATGGATTTCGATCTGATAAACAAAGTTTGTTTTTTTCGAATTATCAAAACTTTACGTAGGCAAAATGGAACATTAATTTCATTTTTGGAATGAGTAATTTTTCTCTCGGATTTTAGGGTGGACAAGTGAATCTAAGATATCGATTTGTATTACTCTGATAAGATTAAACTTTTTCAACTGCTACAGTTTTGTTGCGAATTTGTAGGTGATTTTTTCCTTTTTTAAAACTATTATTTATTCATTGTTTTTGCTTTATATTTTTAATTTATTTTTATATTTATAGTTTATAATACTAAATAAACTAATGAAGAAAAAGGTGGGCAAATATTGTTTGTATTTGAGGAAAAGAAATTTTAACTTCTGACAAATTCTGAGCCTGAAAGTTAGTATCAGTTGAATTAGATAGAAATAGAACTGGTAATAGACGTAGCATGGAAAAAGACACGCAAAAAGGAATACAATAGACGTAGTTGTGTATTGCTGTTCCTTTTCTCCTAAGGTAGTATAGATATGTATTAAAGTAATAGAAGAGACACCGAGGTGAAGTAAGACACTCGAGAGAATAGCTAAGGAATCGAGGAACAGCAATTTACATAAACTTTTTTGTTGCTCCGTATTCCTTCAATTCCTTTTTACATCGTTTTCAACTTTATGATAGATTAGGGGGCATCCAGAAGCCGCCAAGAGAGGGGCCACTACCACCACTAAATGCGTATATAGCTTTTGTAACAAATAAAAGGTACAACTATTAAAGATGAGTAAATAAGAACTCGAAAATTAAATTATAAATCTCAATCCTAGTGAACCGTCACTTTATGACAATTAAGAGTAACATTAGTGTTCATAAGGTATATAAATATCGTAAGGATAAAGGATCCCGCACAAACGGCCCTCGGTTAAATTTTGCGCGGTTAAATTTTGGGTTTAGTGTGCGTTGTCCCCCTAAAATCATTACAGACGTGTTCTAATAGCAACGTTTGGCACGCTAATACTCTAACCAGGAGAGGACCAGGGGTCCGGATCACGGATTTTCTTATAACTTCGGTATATGTTTTCTAATGTTAAAATATGAAAGAAGCCGCGTCCATTCGGTCTAACGCTCAATTTTTCAAAAGTTATGAGCTGTCTTAGCGAAAATCTAAGAAAAATCGATTTTTCTTCAATCACTTA
>UCOM01002391.1:0-26761 GCA_900474385.1 Ormyrus pomaceus | reverse complement strand
ACTTCCTAATACATATATTCATTATATTAATAAAAAAATAATGTATTAATATGTATTAATTATATTTCGATACACTATATCGAATTTTATTTTATATCACGAGAGCAGAAAAATCATGACATAATAATGAGTTTAGAGTGATATAAAATAATATATTATGATAATCAACTAATTTTTATTAGCACCTGCATAATTTTTTATGCACTTCCGCGATTTTATGTGCTAGTATTTTAACCGCGAGTTTCTACCACGGCGCGAATTTTTACCGTGACAGTTCTGTAAATTTTTACCCTGACGACCGTAATGTTTAGAGAGCGCTTGACAATAGTTACCGAAACCATGCGGATGTCCCACGTTTACGATTCGTAACGTTAATTTTTCCGGTAAATTTAATTGTAAATTTTCGGGAAAAATTCTCTCAGTGTACTTTTTACGTGAAATAAAGATCAGAAACTTGATAAACAAAAGAAGAATAATGTCTATCGAATTAGGTATTAGGTAAAGTAAAAACTAAGAATATTCTTGCCATCTTTCGAGCATCGAGGAAAAAACCGCAACTAAAGTTAATTTCCACTTTTATCGAATTACTACATTCATAGTTGTTAGCGTCTCTTAGCGTTCGCGGCCGAGCTTTTAGATCACTTCGTGGGCAAAAAGCTCAGAAATGAAAAGAAAACTGCTTTAGTAATTTATAAATAGGCATCGCTTTGCGCCTCTGGAGAACTAAACAATGCGCAACATGATACGCAAGACGAGGATGAACAAGAAAATTCCATTACACGACGATAACTCGATTAAAAGTAAAATTAAACTACATTCGAAACAGTTTAAAGCAACAAAAGACTTCTCCGTCGGGCAAATGAGGAACGGAAAGCGCATTTTATGATCCGTCCTCTCTTTCTCCGGCAAAGCTCACAGCCCTGGGCTGCTTAATTTACGTAAATTATCATGAAATAACGTTATCGTTTCATTTGGAGTTTAAACTCGCATTGCGTATACCATCGCTGAGAGGTTATGAGAAACAGAGATAGAAGCACGAGAAAGGTTTTTCGCGGCACAGCTAACGGCGGGACGCAGACAAGTCGAATTCGATTCTCCGCTTCGGGAGGAAAATCGAGATATAAGAAGGGTTTATGGAAAGTAGATAAGATTTTTTGTGACGACATGAGAAAGCAGGTGTACTGAAAGTTTTGAGAAAAGTAGTACTGATTTTCAGTAGTAAGAAGAATTTTAAAACTTTTGGAATAATATTTTATTGATCTAAAGCTTTAAGAAAAGTGCAATTTCGATGGAAAGCAAAGAAAGAAAGCACGTTGAAGTCCAATCCACAAATAAGCCGAGCGCAAAACGTTCATAAATAAATGAACATTTGTTTCTCCGTCGAGGCATTAAATTTCATTATTCGGGCTATGTTCGCGGGCATATCATTCATTATTTTCAGTACTGCACGGGTCAAAATCTAAAAATTAATGCACGCTTAATGCATTCGCCTCCGGTAATGATTCCGAGAGCTCTCCGCGCAGGATGAAAAATTCTCGCGTTATATAATTCAACTCCCCGCACTTCCGCGTATAACATACTTACCCGTGTATATTCATTCGCGTACAAACCGTAGCGGGTACCGCGGCGTAAATGCAACGCGTACTTCTTTATGAATCGTCGGCAAATTGAAAAGTCAAAGGTCGGTCGACGTAAAAAAAATCCAATGAGCGAAGGGACGCATAAACATGGGAAAAAAGAGGTGGGCAGGTAAAATATAACGAGCCGAATGTTAAGGGAAAATTCACGGGGAGAGGAACTCCGGAAAAAGAGAGCGGCAATAAATTTTTTAAAGCTTTGCACTTTCCGCTGTTCTTGGAACTCCATCTCGTACTCCGTTTCTGCATTCGAGCTCGAAACAAAATAATAGTCAGAATGCAGATTGAATTTTGGATGGCTCGGTTCGGAAGAAGGTCGCGGAAAGAAAGTTCTGGAAAATGTCGAAGGTGTCTTTTTAATTATAAATCGCGGTTAACGAAAAAAGGGATGAGTGCGAATCCGTACTTGAATTTTGACGAGGAGTATTCAAGTTTTAAATACCTTTTATGCGGCGGAAATTGTTTTTCCAGAGTAATTCGAATTATGCATGTGGGAATAAAGTTCGCGAAAATTCCATTTTTCAAATAGCTAGTAGTAATTTCGCTTCCGCGAAACGCGAAATTGCTTTTTAGTCATTTAATTACGTTGTTTAAATAAATGTTTTGAATTTTCAGCGCCGAATGAAAGAATTTTTCATAAACTTAGTATCTGCTAGAATTTTAATAAAGTTTCAGATTAATTTTGAAAAGATTCTAAATTCGATTTTAAAAAGCACAGTTATTGCATAAAAGCAGTGGAATTGTCGAGAAATTTCAAATATTCCATCGGCATACGCGCGTATGAAAGTTCAGGCAAATTAACAAAAATGCTGCCGTACTTAAAAAGATGAACAAGTAAAATGTTTCGCCTGAAAAGTGCTTGAACGGACGAGGAGAAGCTCTCGCCGCGATTTTCGAGAGAGCTCGATCAAAACGCAAGTGCATCGATGAATCTTATGAAAAGCCGAGGTATGCAGCGAGTGCAGATAGTTTGCAGCTTTTTAAGCACTTTTAACCTATGGTGCTACAATTCTCAATAGCGCGGCCGAGTATTGTTGCTCTCGTTATCGATCTCTTAATCCTAACAGCAGCCGATCAGCCGTCGTAACTAAACCAGATTGAGGACAAACGAGAATTTGCGGCACTGTTAAAAGTGGATCTAACCGTTCTACTTTTTTCTCGTTTGCCACCTCGCCGCGGCGGACTCGGATTAAGGCGCGCTGTTTTTTCCGCTTTCAGGACTTGCGTTAGAGAATTTTTATGCGCTCGAATCCTGCGGCCCGATATTTTTTCCGACTCCCTTTTTCATTCTTCCTCGTAAATAGTTTAGTGTGCTTCCATATGCCTTCCTTTTTTTTTATCGGCAGCGGTGAAGAGTTTATTTTCAATAATTTTTGGAAGGGCTTTGAAGGTTGATTGAAGAATTGGCTCAGCGAACTTTTTCGGAGTTATGGATCGTGGATAAAAATAGTCGTTTGGGGGATTTTTACGGCTTCAAAAATGAATTGTAAGGGCTTCGGCGTTAAATTTGCCAGCTACACGCACTCGAAATTTCTTTGACTATGTGTTCCCTCTTCATGAAACTCTACCTATAGAATTTAAGTGGAAATTCACTCAAGTTGAAATAACAGTTTGCTGAATTACCTTTTCCGAAATTGGGGAGAAGCCAGTTCCGTTTCAAAAAATATTAAAATGAATTAATTGAGCCTTTTCGTTAGCTTATTTATTTTATGAAACATGGGTGAAGATTATAAAAGACTGTTGAAATAAAATTTAAAAAGTGATAATTTTCAATTTTTATTCAGACTTTTACTAACTAAATCTCTAGTCTCGCTAAATCTTTATTGCACATTAAAAAAGTATTTACAATCTCCAAAATTAAAAATTTTGTCTATTATAACAACTTTTCGGAAGTTAGTAGAAAAAGGCGAGTTAGACGAGCCATCAAATAATATGTTTTAAATTATTCTCCGCAAATTTTTTCCCGTTATTGATGGATTACTTTTATTTTTCTAAAGTTTGAGCGCAAATATGAAGCGTTATTTAAAATGAACATTTTAATTCTTCTAGAACGGCTGCGTGTCTAGAAAAAAAAAGCGAGAGAAAAAAATTAGCATTTTAATCGTTTATCCTGCAGGACGATGAGGATTTCCACGGTTCAGTGGCTTCTTTGCTCCTTGTTTCCTCTTTCTTTATAAAACCTATGGTGCGTAAATATTCGAAACGTAGCGACAAAGTCGATATTATACTTTAGCTCCTGCCGTGAAGAATAAATAAGGAGGCACTGAATTATAACTCGTACTATAAAAAGTCTTATATCTTTTAATAAAAGTGGATTCTCATCCTCAAAGGAAATAATAAATTTTTAATAAGAAATTATTTGAAGTCTTCTGAACCGTTCATTAGTATAGCTGTCCAGTGTGAAAAGCTCTTTATGCTGAATTAATTAAAAAATGAATCGAAGCATTATTCCCGTTCCTACAAGTCGATCGCCTGCAATGAGTCTCAGAAATTAGACTTTTTCTAGGACATTCGATGTAAACACGTCATTAATATTAAAATAAAGCTCCTCAAGCATTAGTACGCAAACGACGTGGAGCAGATCACCTCAATCACAAAAAGCACTAACAGAATTTCTTTCTTCCGCGCCGGTGGACGCGATTTGCATGACAATGACGCATCTGCGGATCCTCAAAGCTCCTCGGCGGAGGCTGCTCCCGCCCCGAAAAAGCACGTTTCGGTCTGTTACACTCAGCCGAAAGGAAGAGAGGAATAGAAGAAGAGCGAACTCGATCGAGCTTGAAATTGTCGGATCAACAGTTTGCTAGTTAGGCGAGGGGAGAGGGAGCAGGATCGACTCTAAGTAGTTTCCCTCTTTATCCTTATCGGGGACGCCTATCTTGTGGCGCGCTCTTCCGGGTAGCGGCGCAAAGAGCGCTCGAGCGATGCCTTTTCATCTGCCGCCGCTAAACTGCCAGCCGAGGAGAGGGATATCGTCCTTTATCCGACGGCGAGGTAACAGCCGGCGGCCGAGGATGGAAGATTTTTCGGGGTGACGCGTCGGGACGACGTGACGCGAATCTCGCCTTTTTCTGACTCTGTCTGGCTGCTGTTCGAGGGAAGCAAATGTTTGCCGACGGGTGAAGGGAAGAGGACGTTCGCGGATATTGAAATCTTGAGCTTTATGTCGTTTGGAAAATTAAAGCATAAATATTTAAAGTTTGGAATATTTTTGAAGAAACAATGCCGTCTTTAAAGCCTTTTCGAGGGCCCAGTCCCGATAGGCCCGCCCTTAAAGACGGCACTCAGAAAAAATATAAGTTTTATAAATCTTTTGTTTTCTAAAGTGTAAGAAAATTCTATTTATTATAGCAGATTTGGCTCCCTTCCCTATACTTCCTTAAAAGAACAACAAGTACAATGATTAAAGTTATTTATTTATTTCGACTCTAAATTAGGATGAATACCATTTGATCCCAAAGAAAAAGGGGATTAATGATTTAGAGCGAGCCTTTTCACTTGCCGGCGATAACTCTTTCACGATAGAAAGGTCATCGCACGAGCAGCAGCATGAAATAATAGATCAATTACACGGTGACAGTCGTAAAGGGATAGACGTATTGTACGGCTGCTCTTGGCCATACGGCATTAAAGCTTCATGAAAGCGGAGTCTAATTTCAACCCTCCGCGTACGACTGCCTATTCCTTCGCGTCCGAGCGGTCCTTTAAATCCCTCGTCCTTCCTCCGACGCGTCCATCGCATTGGTAATCCTGACATGGCTTCCGGTTCCGAGAAGAGCAGGACAAACAAAACGGCCTCTCTCGCTTCTTACCCTCCGGGATAATCGAATTCCGGACATTCGATTCCAATAACGTAATAACGCGCAGAATTCGTCGCCAGGTTCACGGGATAATTAGGAAGCGCGAGCGATTGCCTTGGCGAATGTCTTTCGCTGGAACAACGATTACATGGGCTCGTTTTACGTCTTATATGTGGGAGGATCTAATGGATTGTGCACGAAGAGGCTCGGTATTTGGATTTATCGAAATTCGGTATGAGTTTGAACGATCCTTTTCTCGGTGTAAGTAACTTTGATTATCAAACTTTTTTAATTTATATTTCCAAAATGCGTTTTGCATTTGAAAAATTGTAGAATACTATTGATAAATTTGATAAAAATAATCTACATTCATTATTTTTGAGGAAAAATTCAATTTCATTCGTGAAAATATTTAAAAACATAATCATAGCTCTGAATGCGTAATGTTGCCATCTTCATAAAGCTCGAATATTCATATAGCGTTTAGCAACGCCTGCAGAAGTCTTAACATTCGCGCGAGTTCAAAAAGGATATTCTTGTCACACAGATTCCTTGATCGAATTTTATAGCAGCGAGGCTTCTCCTTTTGCTCGAAAAAACGTTCGTTTCTCACCTTGGCGGCGCGTTACTCCTCCTTTCAGCCCGGCCAAAAAAGACGCGCGATTTAGTCGCACGAACGTATACACGGATATCTCCCGATCTCGCAGGGATTCCGCGATCCGGAAGGCACACATGACAACGGTGCAAATGACAAATCGCTCGGCAAATAATAAATCCTCGGGAGACGTCTCGAGACGTGCGAAGGCTGTGTTTGCTCGAGGAACTTGCAAAATATTGTGCTTGGATTCTTCGAAAAGTCCTGCCTTGGTATGAACGAATGCTTCAAGCTCGGGATTTTCTGGATGCAATATTGTTGTTTATTCGTTTTTAAAAAGTCGGATTTTAAATGAATTTTCAGGTGCATCGGGGGGAGGGGAATATATTCAAACGCTTATTGACATGGTATGTTTCACATATTTCTGCTGTTTTGTTACTGACAGAATTTATTAATTTCAAAAAGTAACAATGATGCATTATATTCTTGTTATTTATACGGAGTATTCTTTCTTAAAAATAATAAATGAACATTATTTTAAAATATAATAGTTTACTTGGAACTCTCCTGCTTGCGTATCAAACATTATGAATTCGCAATTCAAAATAAATAAGTGAATACTGGCAAAATTAATTAATTAATTAATTATATCAGAAAATCCGATAGACTCTTTTAGGTATATTTATTCCAAGTCGTTTTTTCTTTTCAACACAAATACTACTCTACTATAAAAGCTAACACCTGCAACCCTAAAGAAGTTTCCTAGCAACGACCATTTTAAAGCAAGAAATATTTTTTTTTGCAATGCCAGAGTTGCAAAAGTTTGTATAATAAACAAACGTCCCATTTCGGTTAATCCAAAAATCTTTGGCATAGTAAATTGAGTGTAATCCGCTCGAATGTAAAATTGCGGTTTTTATGTACATGAATAAAGATTTTAGGGAGTGTAATAAAGCTTACACGTATTTTAGTACTCATAACTTCGTTCTCTTTTTTCTGCCTTTTAAGGATTTATAATTTAAGCTCAATGTAAACAATAAATTGATTATTCCCCTTTAATTAAACTGCAAGTACTTACCGAAAAAGTAAGATTAGCTTCGATTAATAATGATAATAACAATACATAAACGCGTTTTACGCTCAAGCAAATTAAATTCTACCCGATTTAATCCACGCAAATAAAATTCACGTAAACTTAATTTTTTAAATAGCTTTATTATTCATATAAAAACTCTCAAAATTTCCCCCCCCCCCCCCCCCCCCTCATTTCCCCGGCATTAACGCACGCGCAGCGAAGTAACAAGCCACGCATCCGTGCACCCGTCATGCGTAACAATCATAAGTAATTCACCGAAATCCCTCTTCGCGGAACGCATTTGATCGCGCAAAAGTCCCAACAGTCCTAGCAGCTTATGCCCTCGGCGAAAAAGAATCATAAGCATTCATTCTTTGGGGAGCTCGCTGCATAACGAAAGCGAATGCAGCTGCGCGAAAGCCGTTACAAATCGAGCAGCTTACAGCGATGCTACATCACCCCTGCCGAGAGAGGAAGTATAAGAGAGGGGAAGAGCGTAAGGCTGCTATTTACGCTGCCCGGGAAAGATCAAATATTTAACCGCAATTTGGTAATGCCCGCCGATTCCCTCTGCGATTTTTCTCTCCTCTTCCCCAGAGCGGTTGCCGAACATCCGCCGACGGACCTCGGCGGAGGTGTACCCGCCGGAGATAAATCGCTACCCTGCCAGTCGTTTCTCCTCGAGCTTCTTCTGCCTTTTTTAATATACCCCCGGCTCCGAATGCGCGGCCAGGCGGAGCGAAAATTTTTGCTCCCTCTCTGACATCTTGCATGCATGACTGCCTTACTCTCTGTATGGGCATGGCTGATATTTGAATTTGAATGTGGGAAAATACGGGCGGTTTGGGAATTCGAAATTCGAGGAATTTCGGAAATATTGTGTTTTGATTTCCAAGAACTTGCGCGGTTTGCATTAATTTTTGATATTTTTACGTTGGAGCGTTTCTTTTTAGTGACTCTCTGCCGGCTAATTAGAAAATGATGTAAAAAATTGTTTTCGAAGCTTAAATTCGGAGCGCAAGCTTACGTTCAAAGGGATAAATTTACATTTTTTGCTTTATTTACTTTTTTAAATTAAAAATAAAGTAACATTTTTTATTTAGTTTTTAACAAATTTGAAGCTGTTCTAATTCACAGTACATTGTTAAAAAATCTTCATTAAATTTAATGTAAATATTGATGAAGTTTCATTTTTTGTTCAAATCAAAATTAATGTTATTTTTAACAGTGTACATTTTCACTAGAATCGTTTGTCAACAATGAGTTCAGGATTTTTTAAACTTATTTTTTGACATACTTTGTCATTAAATGAAGGATAATAGTATAAAAGTTCATTTAGCATTATAAACATTTACTAATTACATTTATAAAAATTTTAGATTCAAGTAAGAGGAACAGAATTAAAATGTATATAAACTGAACAGAAGATTTATTTACAAAATGAGAAATTCGATCACTAAACAAGCTTTCAACTCGTTCTAACACGTTCAATATCATTCAACAGTTTCATGAACCATAAATTCAGTCGAAACCGAAAATTACAAGCGCGAATATGAAACATGCAGAGAGACTCAGAGGCGAAAGGGTAGAAAAAAGAGCACAAAGGGAGCGAGCTTTTCCCAGAAAAAAACAGGCATACACACGCTGCAGAAGACTAATCTTCTTTTCCAGACCAATTACGTCGCTTCTCCGCGAAATTGTTAACAGGATATTTCGGGCTTAATCCCCGGCCGCAGTTCTTCCATCGGAAAATGAGCGTAAAAGCTCGTGCGCCAAAAAGAGAAGGCGAGCAAAAAAGCGCGCGGCCGGATCGAAGCTCCTCCGCGGCGGCGAGAAAAAAAGGCATCGGCGGAAAAGAAATTAATCCGAACAAAGGCCTTCGAGGAGGCTAATGCTTGTACGCCATCTTTCGACGGCCGCGGCGGACAATAGATCATCCGCGTGCGCGGTCCGAGCGGCCCCCTAATTAACCTCGTAATGCAGAGGCGGAGCTCGCTCGCTCGCGGCTTTGATATTTAATCGCGTTTAACGCCCGCGAACGAGAAAGAGGGACAGGGGAGAGCGAAAGGCCGCGAGGAAGGAAGTTGCGAGTTTCCGAATTAAGCGGGGTAATTGCGTTATTTGCGAAAATTAAAATGGATTGCGAACTCGCCGTCGGGAAATCACTGATTTTGTCCTTCGCTGTATTACCAGCCGGAAAAGAAACGGAGCGCGAGGCTCTTCCTTTTTTTAAGTGCTTTACGCGCCCCGGATGATGCATTCGCTTCTCATCGATCTGCCGTGGAAATTGCGTGCCAGGTGCCGGTATGCAGTCGGCATCGTTTATTGCGCTTATGCGCGATTTAAAATTTATTTTTAGATTAATAGATATCCCGTTAACAGATCTATGATCTATGCTAATCGCTCATTTCTTTGTACTTTCCGGTGTGAAGTATATTTTCAAAAGTTTCATAAACAAAAGAGTAACGAAAAATAGCTAAAATGTAATAAATTATTTACGTTTAATATTCCAGTACATACTTACATGTACAACTATTAAAATAATAACGTCTTTATAAATTTAAACTAACAATTGAATAATTAATTAGATAAACGATGAGAATTACCTAATCATATTTTAATTACAATTCTCGATGAAACATCTCATTTACACCTAATAATACTTTAAATTTAAGCCGAAAACGCGCAAAGTTTTTCCACGAGTTAAAAATAACGCTTTTAAAATTCATTCAACATCTCGCTCGCTGCAGCCGGCGCCATCTTTTGCAGCGGACTTCTTTTAATTATTAAGTACAATTAAAAAAGCATACACAACCGCGCTCTAATGAATTATACACGAGAAAGCCCATTTGCCCCGCGGCAGTGGCCCTGCAAGGTTTCATCAAACTGCGCGCCGCAGCGGGAAAAGCGCGCACAAAAGAATTTCCGGCGAACGACGAGCAACAGCCGCGTAACGGCAGTATAAAAAAAACAAAACAAAAAAAAAAATAAAAAAAAAAAAAGAAGCGAGCGTTGCGCGTAATTTTTTCTGCGTCGCGCCTGGATTTCATTCTGTTTGCGCAAGGCATATTCCAGGCCAAAGGTTCCGCGGGGAGATAAGCCCGAGCACCTCTGCTTTGTTTTGCTTTCATCGCCCGGATAATCAGAGGTGAGATTTTCGGGCTCTTAATTTTTAATGACTGATCTTCCGCAGCGGGGAGTTTGGCCTGGATTAAGTGTTCGTTTTTGGGAAATTTCATTTTCATGCATGTGTGAACCTACGTGCTTCCGAGCAGATTAAAGTTCTATCTCGTTTTCAGGTACTCTTGGGGGATAAAATCTAACCAGGAGAGTCTCACTTGTTTGGATCACGGATTTTGTTTGGGATATGTTTTCTAATGTTAAAACATGAAAGAAGCCACGTGCGTTCCGCCTAACGCTCGATTTTTGAAAAGTTATGAGCTCTTTTAGCGAAAAGCTAAGAAAAATCGATTTTTGTTCAAGCATGTATAACTTTTCAACTATTAATTGTAGAGTATTTTAACTCTCGGCATTTGAAAGGCGAGGTCAAATCCTATCGATTAAAAATAAAAGACATCAAAAAATCTTCATTTATTCAGAAGTTATGGCCCAATAACAAATTACCATTAAAGTAATATTAAAAAATCCACAAAAAATTCATTGACGTAATTTTAGCTTCTTTTATTACAAATTTTTATTAGACTTAACTTTTGAACAAACAAAGATTTTTGAATGGTTTTTTTTTAATCATTAGAATTTGATCTCACCTTTCAAATGCCGGGAGTTAAAATGCGCTACAATTAACAGTTGAACAGTTATATGTGATTGAACAAAAATCGATTTTTCTTAGCTTTCCGCTAAAAGAGCTCATAACTTTTCAAAAATCGAGCGTTAGGCGGAACGCACGAGGCTTCATTCATGTTTTAACATTATAAAACATGTCCTAAAGTTTGAACAAAATCCGTGACCCAGACAAGTGAGACTCTTCTGGTAAGTGAACTGTGAAAGAGTTTCTATGGAGTATTCGTATTTTTATTGGAAGTTTATAAATTCATCCACTCTTTAATTTTTAATCGAAGCATGAATTGTTCAAACGTAATGATGTTTAGACATTATTTAAAAGATATGGTGACTTCAAATTTGAATTTTAATAATGTGTTTTAAGTAGATATACGTTGGATTTAGTCAGGCATTATTTATACACCTACTACTTAAGCCTTATTCTAATGTACTTACTTTTAGTTTCGGGTTAATCTTAAAGATTATCTTTTTATTATTAATCAATATTGCATAATTTACTTTAAAAGTACACAATATTATAAGTACAATAATTACCACTTGACTCATTTCGTTCCAAACAGACATGTTATACGCGATCGATTGTAAGCTAATTTCCGACATAAACAGAGTTGATTTTTCAGAATCCGGAGACAGAGTTTCAAAATTTTTAAAATGTCGCTATTTACAATGTTTTACCACTTTTCTAGGCCTAAAACCGATCGACTATAAAATGTCCATTTGGGGCGAAATGGTTCTCACGAATTTTTATTTAAAATTCAAAATTGTATTGAATAATTAGAATTCTCTTTAGAGAAGTATACTACTTGCACACAGAAAACGATCCAAATGTAGAAAATCGCGAAATCTCTCCCACCATTATTTGCACCCTCGCAAAACTCATCTTGGACAAGCTCTCCGTGCAAACAAATAGTGCCAATCGCTCCTGAGACACCAGTCGGCAGAATTTAACGACGTAATCGCCGCTCTAATGAATCGTCAAACACTCATCGGTTCCTAAGATCAAACGGAATGCGGAGCTGCCGAAATTGACTCTGACGTTAATCACGTTTGCCCAAGCGACGGCATCGACTACGCAAACTGCGGGCAGCAGCTGCAGCTCCTCTGTCCTCCTCCTCCTCCTCCTCCGCGAAGCCTCCCAGAAAGCGTCTGTATGATATTCATTAACGAGTCATGATTTGTCGTTGCCGCGCTTCATTGGACACTTTCTTACTGCGGGCAAAGTTGCACGAACGCAATTAGGGAGCTGCATTCTTAAACGCGACGAGCAATTTCGTAAGGCAAGCTTTGCTAAGGTGCTTCGGAGGACTTCGAGGTGAATAAATAATTTAATGCTCGACTAATGAAATCAATGCGTGAAAATCGAGTTTTAGGGACTTTATTTAGTTACGTTTATTTATAAGAAAAATGTATTTATAATTAAATAAGGTTCCGTTTAGGTAGACTTCAATTCTAGACTTCAATTGAACAAGGCTTTCTTTGATAGTATTTCATTTCAAATAATAAAAGGAGCATAGTGATACTGAATTTGCAATTGCTTAATGCAAAAATGAAAAATTCTTTCTTGAAAGTTTAACATTGTTTTTTAAAAAATGAGAAAACATTAATTGCATAACCTTTGTAGCAGAATCCAAAATTGTGCAGATGTTTGTAAAAGCTCGAAAAGCAAGCAGGCCATCGTTTTAAACGTTCAAAGTTAAGAATTTCATCTTTCTCCGTCAGTGCGAACCGAGCTAAATTTTCTTATAATTTCAGAATGAAAAAATTTCAGGTTGAAACGCGCGCTGATGAATATCAGAAGATATAAGTTTTCTTAAATCCGCAGATTTTTGCATACTAAAAGAAGATGGGGGAGTAGCAGAAGGAGGAAGAAGAAAGAGCGCCGGGCGCGCTCAAAGCAAGTTTGTACTCGCTTCGTATACCATAAAAAGAATTTATTTTATTCTCTTTACCTCGGCTCTCTATCCGCTCGGTGCGCTGCCGGCGGAGAGAGAAGCCTTTTCATAAAAATGTTAAAATTACGCGGAGCGCGAGGCACCGCAGTCGAGCTTACTCGGGGATTAGCGGAAACACCGCTTTTTCGATAATCTTCCTTTCAAGCTCCACCTTTCCCCTTTACGAATTTTCCTTGTAATACTTCTTAATAATGAAACTTTTCCCGGAGAGCTCTCCTTTTTACCTCCCGCTTCGTCCCGCTTACTTACCGACGTAACAGAACGCTTTTTTTTTTTACTAAAGAGTCGTCGCAACTTTTTAACGAGGAAAAACGTAACCCTTGCCGAGGAGTCTCCTTTTACTGCGTCGATGCGTAGGTGTAATTTTTTGCCTGGCCGCTGAAAAATTTTACGTTCTTAACCTCCGATGGCTCTCCGCTCGGAACTGGTGCTTTTTACAGCTGCACTGCGAGGATGATCGTAATGCTGGGCAAAGCGATGTCGAGTGCTCGCAGTCGAATGTGGATTAAAATATTTTTCGTGCTTGCGGAGTAGTCGTAAAAGTATATTTGATTTAGGTTTTTACTTGGCAGACGGGAGTCACAAAAATTATTTAATGAAACCAAGTTTCGAGTTTATATTGGTACTGAATATAATATTGCTTTCGGAAAATTCAAAAAGTTTCAATGTCAATATTCTATTTTATGCATTCATAGTTCGCGACAGCCATCTACGTTTTATACTCAAATTGAATATCGGCTTTAGAATAATTCTTGTAACTCTAATATGCATAAAATTGAATTAAATGTAATTGGATTCTGGTATAATACCTTTCCAAAGATATTGCCCGGGAATTCCTTTCCAATTCTTGAACCGATGTTTTGACTTTTTATATATATATATTTTTTTTTTTTTTTTTTTTTGTAAAATTGCTTTGTATAACCTAAAAATTTAGTTCTCGGAAACCACTATTCTATTGGTCAATGACCACAAGTCACTCTTGTTAACTTCAAGAGTTTCTCCGAAACTTGGCGAGCCACTTGTTAACTGTGGTAGACGACGCTACTTCATTTCTATGACTATCAAACTACTAATAGTATATCCATTTTTAATATTTACAAATTTTGCCGAATACTTTTGGAAACTGAAATAACGACCTGGCGATTAAGCATTGATGATCATTTGAATTCAATGGCAATTTATGTAAATGAAAATAAAGTATTTTTCAGCAATTATTACCTTCTAAAAATAACGATGATGAAAACATTGCGATAAACATCGGAAACATCAAGCTCAATTAAAAATTGGAAATACGTGGCGGATCAATTCTGCAACTTTTTGCGGGAAAAAATTCAAACACAACAAATAACTCGAGCAGCGTATAATAATAGTTAGCGAAGCGCTCAGTCAATACGTCAAAAAAATAACATCGTTTCGCTTTAACGCTCCACTCGACTAAGACCTAAAAAATTACAACCGTCGGCCCCCGAGATATCAAGACACAGAGAGCAACAGCGCGGGAGAAAAACATACGTCATCGCTTCGCTCTCGCAATTATTATTTCTTCCGCAGATGCGCGCGCGCGCGCGCGCGTGTGTGTGTGTGTGTGTGTGTGTGCGCGCGTGTGTGCGTGTGCGTGTATGTGTGTGTGGGTGCGTCTGTGCTGACGCAGAGCGCAGCAGGAAACGGGAAATTCCAAATACTAAGAGGCCTCAGGGGAAGTTGCTGCACCTGACGTTATAAACCGCCCTCCCCGCTCCCCCCTTTGAATTTTCCTGCTGCGCTCTGTGTTTGCTTGTATTATCTGCCGGCTTCATTCCCCCTTTTATTTTAACTATATCTTTTGTCGTTTCAACGGGAATTGCTCGCGTCATATTAATTTTTTAAAAAATCTCTTTTTTCGCTTGTCGTGGCTTTTCCGCCTTTTAACCGCGCGGCTTTTATTGCTCGAGGAAAAACGGAGTGCTTATTTGCGAAAGCTTTGATTTCTTTTGCCTCCCTTTGCTCTGCGGGCTTTTAAGCCGATAAAGCAAGCTCAATCGTTTGGATTCGTTTTTGATCACTATTAATAAATTGAAAAGACACGGGGAGCTGGCAATCCATTGATTTGCGGAAGCAGAAGAATTAGTCATCAAGTATTAAAACTGAGCTCTTATTTTGTTGGAGAGATTAGCTAATTAATGTGTAAATAGCTAATTAAATGCTTAACTTCCTATATGAATTCAAGTTGCATAATTAGTTTTGATTGATTAGAGTATCACTGTTGGAGTGTACTTAAAACTGCAATTATACTGCAAATTAATTAAAGTCTCAAGTATGAAATCTCTACTGAAGCAAATAAAATTTTATAATTTACTGCTTACTTGACAGCAAACCTTAAATGTATTAAAATGTCTTAAACAGTTTTGATTGACATAAATACTGATGCTTAAGCATTTAATTACAGAACTAACTGGTAAATTTAATAAAAAATTTAATGCTCGACAATAAAGATACTTTAATCTCGTATTAGAACTTGAGTCAATTAATTGCTTAGCTATAAGAATGATCCACCGGCACATTTCGCCAGACAATTTCATTACCCTCGACGGCTGCGCCACGCATTTATAATGCAAATCGATGACTCAGACTATAGAGCTTCCAATTACCAGTGCATCCAGATCGATAATCAATCGGTACTTTATAGCCAGATTAACTCGAAAAGAGGAAAATCCCGAGACTCTGTTAAGCGAAGTAATCTTGCCGGTGGACACACGCAGAGCGAAACACGACCTCGTTACTCCTTGTCGTTTGCATTTATCCGGGGGGGAGTCGGTGGAAAAGTTTCGCTCATCTCATTAACGAGCTAACTGCTCTGTCCCGTTCAATTTGGAAGTTGAAAAATTTACAAATCGAGTTGCACCCGATATAAAAGTTATAATCGAGATGAGCCTCTTTCCTCGCTCTCTTTTTCGGCCTTTTACTTGCTTGCTGGTTACGGTAGTTAATGTTCGCGCGGCAGGTTTAGAGAAATTAAGTTTCGGATGCTCCGGTTCGTAGATTGTCCAGCGACTTTGTTAGGATTTAACGGGATTGCCTTGTTTGCGAGATGTTGATGTTGGCTTTGCTGCTTTATGTAGAATTTACGGTTGATATAATTTATACTAAAAGCATTAATTAAATATGTATATTTAATTTTAATAAGATTAAATACTCAGCGAATGATTGGTTTATTCATAATATTAGAAAGCTAAGCTTTATGAGTCAGCAAACTCCCGCAGGTATGAACTGAATTTAAGTAGATAGTAATTTCTATCCCTTCATTCGGTGTAGTAAGTTCGGTAATTAGGAGTCGTAATCCCCACAAAGTATTAGACGTAAGCTCGTATGCCCATCCATGGAATATTAACTTATGCTGCTTTAGTAAGATGAGTTAGACTTTAATAAGCAATTCGTAGATTTAAGCATTCATTCGAATAGTAATAAAAATGGCCAGTATAACTTTATACAGATGTATTGATCGTTAAGCTCTGTATTTTGGGAATGTGATTTTCGGGGCTGATAATTTCGTATTCTGAATGCGATATTCGGAACTCTCGGTAATATTATTAATGCATTAATCTTTTCGGACTGGGAAAACAATTTCAAAGTTATCATAATCCGTTGAAAGTTTCATGGATAATGCAAAATTTAAATACAACTACTTAATTTACTTCTGAAATCGTGTCAGATTTCCTAGAATCGATAGATTTAGATTTAATTTTTGAACGTATTTTAAACGTAAACAGCTTTACAAAAGGAAATTTCAGAAAAAGAACTGTTCATAAAAAGATTTAAAGAATACTAAATTTTATTTATTATAATAATAATTTTAAGAAATAATTTACTAAAAATATAAAGCTTTAATTATCAATAATAAGATGTTTTCCAAATTTGGGAATGATGGTTCCCAAATCGAATCCAGTCTTGGTGAGATTAGCGGCAGTTTCAATACGTTGATGGTTAAGCTCTTTCATGTTATTCCAGCTGCTTCCGACAGAGTCCTTTTCTTCTTGATAGGTGTTGTTGAACGCATTTTGGAATCTTTTACCAATATTGCTGGCAGCCTAGAATGTATTTTTTCCAGTTTTTAATTTTTAAGAATATTTTTTCCTTGATTTAAAAGATACTAGTAAATTTTAACAATTGCTGAAACATATTATTGTTTTAAACGTACGCTTGAAAGACGGTCGCCGAATTGACTGGCAATGTCGCTACCGCTGCTTGCATTTGATCCGGAAGTGCTACTGTTCTGTAGGCCTGACAAAAGACTGGACGCCTGCTATAATTTATATTACATTTTATTATTGTTTTCTACCTTTTAGTAAATGATTTTATGTAAAAGCATTGCCAATTATTAAGTCTTAATTTAGTTTAATCCTTTCAATTAGATCTTGGATCTCAAAGCCCTCTCTAAATCGCTTTTAATAATTGGTACTTTAAATGGTATAAAAAAATGTTTATAATTTTATAGTCTGGAAGATCTTTACCTCTGTGTTGTTGTCATCGGTAGTAGTAGAATCTCTCTAAAATTAACATGATATACCATTTAATATTTTATTTAATATAATTGAATGTAAATTTTCAATTAAATCTTGGATCTAAAAGCCCTATGTAAACGGCTTTTAAAAATTAATATTCTACAAGATACTTAATATTCTACAAGATACTTTAATATTCTACAAGATTTTATACCTCTGTGGTGGTGTTTTCTTCAGTAGTAGTAGATGTATTCTAATAATAAAATAATATATTATTAAATATTGTTTTTGAATGGAATAGTATATATAAATTTTGAATTTTTTTTTACCTCTTCAGTCGCCCTTTTAACTCTTGAGTTAACGTTGAAACCCTTAAAAATAAATGATAATTTGTTACAAAAAGTTTACTTTAAAAAAAAATACAAAAATTTTTTTATTAAATTATTAATTAATAAAAAATAAATTTCAAAAAACTTGGTTACTATAACATTACTTAAACGAAAATTTCTAAAAACAATATATATACCATATTTAGATGTTATAATCTTAAAGTAAATTAATGTATTACCAAAACGAAGGTAGAGCAGGCAAGAGTGATGAGGACCGTTTTAAACAGCATTTTGTAGTTATTACTTTAAATACAACTTCAGTTAATTGAAGACGAGATCGAACTAATGAAAAACCTACTGCAGAGGCCAGTATTTATACCAGAAAAGTCTAATAATAAGTAAACATCAAACGAAGTGACCTTCTCCTAATACCTTGCATCTGATCTAAGTAAAAAATATTTGCTCTCCTTATTGTTCCTCTTGCACGCTCATAAGAGCATCTGCGTACTTGCCATTACAAAAAGAATAGTACATATTGATGTCACAAGTAAATACTGCAGAAAATATGCCTGTGCATCAACAGGAGAAAAACAATTTGTGTAAACTCAAACGTAGAACAGTGTTTTTACGTGGTCGTATCATCATTGTTACTTTACCTCGGCGTCCATAAAAAAAATACCTAGTTTCAACATCACTCCAACAAGCTTATCTCTAAAATTACGAGGGCTCCCTGCAGCAAGCTCGTTACTAACGCAGCAAAGCGTTCATAAGCACGACCCAATTTATATAATGTGAAAAACATGTCGAGCAGTCGGCGTTGAATTTTCCGGTGTGGTTTGCCCTGCAACCGCTGACAACGAGGTAAGGGCGTGCACATACCGGTCAAACTTACGCATGCATGCTTTCATTAGCCAGTCGATGAAGCACGTAGGTAACCTTGTCAGCGCAGCGACGCTTAATAACCACCTAATTGAACTGTTCAGGAGCTATTGGTAACTCTGGATATGGTCCGTTCAATCTCGGCTTCGCACTGCTGAGGCAATCACTCTACCCACCTATCCGTGACAGGTTCTTTGTTTATTTTCGATTTTTAATCGAGTTCCTTGATTTTCTCAAATTTGGATTGTAATTATATAAGGCTAAAGTACCCTGAGTTGGTTACAATAGAACCCTTCAATTTTTTAGAGCGGTGTAGAGGCTTTTTCGTTTCCCAAAATCATCAGGCATTTATTATTTCGATTTTTTATTGGATTTTTAAGGGTATAAAATCGTTAATACAAATCAATTCATAACCTTAGATTGCTAAACAGTTTGTTGTGAGACGACAATTAACGTTTACTTCTCAAATCCGAATATTCACTTTTAGTTATTAAGCATTTTTAATCAAGATTATATTTCTGTAAATGTAGTGTAAGCTTCAATCCTCTGCAAGTAAAATTTATAGCTTATCGATTTGCCTACAAGTGCGGGCATATTGAGTCGACATCACAGACAAGAAATCCGTTTATCTAATTGCCTCCACTGCATTTCACGGGCAATCAATCGAAAGCAGAGACATCCGTCCACTTGTGAAGATTGCTCTCGACTGCTGTGGAGAAGTAAAATAGCGATCGATCTATAGAGCATTTAGTTCAAGTAATTAGACAATTTCTTTTTCTCCTTTCCCTTTGCCTTCTTATTCTCTTTTGCGTTAATTCGATCTTTTTTTTTTTTTTTGTCGATTACACGGAATATCGGCAATATAGGCAATAAGTGAAATATTCTGATTTTTTGCGACTTCTTGAAGCTTTACAACTTTTAATATTTTACTGTTTTTAAATTATTCTTTTATTTACAATTGTATATTCACCATTATTGCATTCTTATTTTACGTATATTTTCACTGACATCATCAAGTCTTAGTAAAATATAATATAAATTATTTTCTAAAAGGTGAATTATTTTAATAGAACAACCTCAATCTTTAGAATCGCCAAGCATAACTTTATTTAAACTCCTTAATAACTTTATTTAAACGTTGACAACGACTGTATAGGTAACAAAATTTTTAGCAAAACCCTCCCAAAATGTATTAGATCTACAAATGATGCAAAACGAAACAATTCTTCTAATCTGAAACCTACTAATAACTTTCTTCGAAACACGACGAGCGCGGAAGCAGCAGCTCTTGATAAATTGAAGAGCAGCCCCTGGCGAAGCAGGGCTCGGGTCAAAAGTCATCGAGAACGAATCGAACGGGGGTCCTGTCGTGTCTCGGGCCGTGGCATAACCCGCGGAGCCATGTCGGGCGCACACGACGACGAAACGCACACAAGAGTCGAGGAGCAGAAGTGCCAATCCCCCCGATGTGCACGCGGCACTCAAGTAGTTTAGCGTGCAGCGCAGCATAAAGGGAGGACACCCTTGATGCTGTTATCTCTCGCCGACCATCCTGTTGTCCGCGCGCGCGCGCGCGCGTGTGCGCGTGTGTGCGCACGGCTGACCGAGGAGCCTTTTTTCTATTGAGCTAATGCAGCTGTTGGGGTGCGTGAGAATTATGGCTGCAGATTTTGGAGATGGGTTCTTATGAGCTTTATTTTGTTTTTTGGGGTTTAATATTTCGGAAATTAATATGTTCATTTTATTTGCTACTTTTTTCTAATTACATATTATTTTTTATAATTGGTATTTTTAATATTATATTCATTTTTCAAATTATTCATTCTTCAACTTATTGGGACTCTGTTGAAACAACTATTTCATTATTTCTGACAACCGAATTTCGCATTTAAAATTATTTTTATACCGCCCGGAGCATCTCTTTTCTAGTAGTATAATCAATTAAATTTTTTAACAAAAGCAAAGCGACCAAAAGCTTCTCATCGCCCTGTCAGCTTATCTCGAAGCCGCCTTCTCCAGAAAGTAGCATTTTTATTCCGAAAACCGCGTTTTAATTCTTCCACGAACTCTGACTAAGCAACGTGCAATAGGCAGGTTAATTAGCGAGCTTCTTTTTATGCCGAAAAAAAGAAATCTAGGATTTAAAAAAAAAAAAAAAAAAAAAAAGTTTTTGCTGCGGTCTCAGCACTTGGTTGCATAACTCGCCGCTTGGATTAGGAGGGCTGATCGAAGCGGCGACAAAGACGGGAAATCGTCGCGTGCTAAAGCGTATAAAGGCAACTCGGTGCTCTTTTGCCCGTACGTGCATGCCTGCGCCTTAAATTAATTGGGTTTGCTTGCGTGCGCCGCCAGGCAGGTGCCTGCTGCCGGAATTCGTAAGGCCTGCCGGGAATTCAGCCGCTCGATCAGCCTGCTGCTGGGAGTTGCTAAGAGAGCCCTGTGCGCATATGCCCCGGATTCCGCGGTGGACGCTTCTGATACTTACTTGTCTGTGAGCTCAGGTTGAGAGGAGACTTATATTGGAGGCGCATTATTGATTGGCAACGTTGACGAAACCCTTGAAAATTAACGGGAAGCATAATAGTCGTGAGATATGTTTTTGTGGTTGGGGTTTATGAAACGTCGGATCGTATAATGCAATTCGACATGGAATTCATAATGTTGGTGTCGAGTAAAAGATGGCGTCAGTATCTTTATCTTCTTCTATTTTACTAAATCGTTACTGAAATCGTTGGTTAACATAGATATTCATTTTCAGTTTTTGTTATTAAATTTTGATAAATTTTGGAAGCTTGTAAAATCTGAATATAACTTTGAGTTAATTTATATTCGTAGTATTGGCAAATTAACAATGAAAAGACTTCTTGTAGAATTTTATCCGATTAGTAGTCGGATCAATTATTAATTATCAGAGCAGCGATGGCTCAGTTGGTAGAGTACCAGTCCTCTCTGGTTCGATCCCGGTCTCCAGCAAAACTGACATTGGGACACCACTGTATTTATGTACAAGTGTCTAGTAACATAAAAGCTCAGGTGGTTCGGAAGTCACCTTTATAAGCCGTTTGTCCCGTCGCGATTTGGCAAACCGTAAGGTAGCGTAAAAGTCGACGTTAAATAAGATAAAAAGAATTATTAATTATTATCAATCAGTATCCATTAAAATTCATTTACTTCTTATTGTTTAATTAGATTACGAAAATTGGCTCAATCAATTTTAATTTATAAATTTTTTAGTCGTGATGAATTGTAAATTGTAAATTTAATTATGATACACAAAAACGATTTTAATTTTATTAATAAATTTCTTTGCAATCTTATAATACTCAAAATAAGAAATTGCAATTTCAAAACCTCATGTTCATTGTTAGACTAAATAATTACTCAATGATTCAATTCTTTAAAACAATTTTTTCATTTTACCCAAGCATAAATAAGCACACTATTTCTCACAATTCAAACCAATTAATTCGCGTTTTTTGCCTCACACTGCAAAGAACAATAATGCTAACTTGACTCGTCGCGCATTGATATAACTCCGCAAGAATTCCGTGCCAGAATCCAATAATTCACGTTCGCTGAAAAGCCCCATACATTACTCATACTTGCGATTCTTCAAGCCACGCCTCGGTACGAAATTAACCAAGAAAACTATCTCTCTCTCTCTCTCTCTCTCTCCTCTCCGCCCCCAAATTCTGCGGTGTTTATATATATACGCACCGACGAAGCGGAAAGAACAAAAGCAACGAGGAAGACCAGTTGCCTTGTATTAGTTTACGACGCAGCGACTTTCTCGCGCGTCGCCGAAAAGTTACGTAGTTGCGTGTCGGTGCGAGGAAACACGCGATGCCTCTCTTCCAGCTTTAGGTAAATACGACGCTAAATGTGGGAAGATCCTGCTGCTTCGAGTAGATTAAACAGATGTTCAAGGTCTTTTAGGTGTGATTATTTATCACTGGGAGTTATTTCGGTTTCGTGTGCTAAAAGATTAGATTTTTAAGTATAGTGTTCTAGTCAATATCTATAAAAGTAGTATATACAATAACGATAACTGAAAAATAAGAATTAAATAGGTACTGAGTTTTTGTTGAATAGATTATCTGTTACTACTGAAATATTGATATTCTACTGATGTCTCCTTACTAAATTTTATTAAATTAAAATCCTAGTCCATTCTAGACCAAAATAGTTATTCCATTTTATTGGAAAGTAGAACGTTGATCGACTAAGTAATATATAACCACACATTTGTGATGAGTGTCTGGTTAAATTTATACGTACATCACTTGTGTCAACATTCTAATAAAGAAATAACTATTTATCGAGTAATTCGTACAAGGCATTCTTAACTTTTTTTAAAAATTTACCATCAGAATTTCTGAGAGCAGCTCCAAAAACTGGCGCGAGAACAATAGTTTGAAATAGCGGGGGCTGAAAATCAGTGGCGCGCAGCCGTTTTTCGCCCGGCGGCTAATGCAGCGCCGACTTCCAGAAGGAAGGAAGGAAGGAAGCGGTGCGGTTTGCGCGCGATTCAGACGTCAAGCACGTCGTAACTCGGAAGCCCCGTTAAGCTGGTATCGCGCCAGGCGCGCCACGCGATCCCCCCCCCCCCCCCCTCCTGCTGCAGCTGGGCCGCAAAAGGACGAGCGGTTGCTTTGTTATCGCAGGACGACAGACTGCTCTGTTGCGGCGAACTGCCGGCGATAATAATTACCGACGCTGACGCTGACTATTGGGAAATTTGGGATCCTCGGCGAGTCCGAGGACAGGATGAGGATTCAGGTGAAAGCCAGGGCCCGCTAAGTCCTTTCCTCGTTTAACTTGATTGATTATCGTGGCGGTTGTCCCTTGTTAGGCAATGTTTATTTGGTTTCTTTTATAGACTGACGTTTTTTAAGGTCTGCGTAGACCTTTTAAGGGTACTTCAGTGTTTAATGCTGTTTAATGTTCAAGTCATATTTACATTACTGAACAGTTCGATCATAAGTATAAAAAATTATTTTTTAAAATAAGTTGCAATAATTTTATGAATTAAGTTTTGTTCATTTCTATTACAGCCTTATCAAATAAAAATAGTAAGTAATAAAGACTGCATTCAAAGATTCACAGGTCTTACCCCACATGTGAATACCATTTTGGTTTACTCACATCAATTCCTTTTTATATACGTGTGAATGAGCAGTGAAAGGTCAGACAATTACCGAGTTATGGTCTGACAGTTTTATTTTTAAATTTACTAAACAGTTAGAACAACATTCCTCCAATAATCACCGCTTTATATTGTACGAAATATATTACACAAGGATAGAAAAAAAAATTATACAAAAATGTAATATTGAGAAGTGCAATAAATCGATAGACGACAAAGAAAGCAAAATTTAAATGCTATTTTTAAGCAAGTGCAATAAAACAACGAATGTGGGGTCATTGAGGACCAAAAAAAGATGAAAAGCGTCAAGAGTGGAGAAGCAGCGAAAGAGACGGAATCGAAAAGTAGACAAAGAGACGCCGTACCCGTAGTCTTAACCCGTCTTTCTTCGTTTGCATCGTCATTTCAACGTCAACGTCCATGCTAATGCAATTAGCCTCCCTTCCCTCTCTCTCTTTGATTCTACACTCTGCGCGCTAAATCTCTTCTCTCCCTATTCGGCGCACTTGATTGATTTTGCACTCTCTCACGTACACGTTGTTTTACAAAGCATCTGTCATTCTGTCCTATGCTCTGTCTACCTGTTTTTTTAATACTCTTTTTACCTGCGTGACAATTGCATCATTTGTTTAACTTTTCTCTTTTCTGGTTTACTTTACAGAGAAACTCTGCACAGTGGGCATAAGGTAGGAGCTCCAATGCATCACACTGCGCATTTTGTTTTCGTTTTCGAAACTTCGACTTCTTCCTATTCTTCTTTACTGTCTATATCTATTCCTTTCTACTACCCGAGGGTATGGTAATGTAAAAAAAAACATACTATTTTTTTATATGCTTAGTTCACAATTGTAGTATTTGTCATGTATTATCTTATCTTTGTATGTAAAATTTAATCTTTTATTAACCTATTTCAGCCTCCATAATGCACGATAGCGGTACAAAAGATATATAAGCATCAAAATTGTATGATCGCAGTAATTGACACTGATTTATCCTTATTCATTTTTTTTCCTTAAAAAACATAAACATCTTAATTCTCAGTGTATTATCGAAAAGCATCTTTTCGTCTCTTTTAATAAAATAAATTTTATAAACAAAAGAATATAATTTTTCATCTCAGCATCAATAATCTACACTATACTTAACTGAGTTTAAAAATTCATATATCAATTGAAAAAGAACTGCTATCCTGTATTAAGTTATTATCATCCATGCACATGAAACTCATCGAATCATAACCACGTTTTCTGCCATTACCTTCTATTCATCCCTTCACGACCAACGAACAATTTCCAACTGTTTACCAGCGCAATTTACGAACTCAATTCCGAAATGTCCAACTCGCCATGAAACGATAGATCAAACAGCTTGTTTATACAGGCTTTTCTCGCTGGAACGGTCCCGAAGCAGCGGCGTCGAAAAAAGCGCGTGAAATTTTGATGCCGACAAGCAGCGACCGGACTTTGCAAAAAAAAAAGTACGTACGCCCTCAATTATTCAGCGGCTGGTTTTGTGCTGCAGCGCCGAGGATCAGCATTACGTATTGATTTTGTCATTTTCGCGAAAGTAGTAAAGCCGCTTCGTGCGCCGGCTCCGAAAGGGCGAGAAAGGAGCATACGTCTCTCACCCCCGCCTTGCGCTTATTCCTTGCGGAGCTCCTCTCTGTTTACTCGTCGCCGATGATCGCTGCCTGACCTGCTAATACAAATATTCTATTACCCTTCGGCGTTTGCGCGAAAGTAGCAAAAAATTACTTGATTATTTAAGAATTGCCTGTTTATTCATAAGTTATACGTTTTTATTTACACAGTAGAGTGGAATTTTATTTCAATTTTCTGGTTTTAAAGCCGACTTTAAACTTGAAACTTTTATTAATTTTATTCTGAAAAATGTTTTTATTACATACCTTTTTAATAAATTGATTGCACATTCGATCATGCTTATCCATTTTATTAAAATTTTATCAGCGCGTATTTTGCAGATAAATTTATCAGATTTCCTATCATATTTCTCCATAAATTTGATATTATCAAGTAATACACGTCTACAAACACGCGCGCAAATTATAGTATAATAAAATATGAACACGATAAACACAATCGCAAAAATAGCTTTTCTATATCAAGCACGCATTTAATACAGAAATCTATAACGTACACCCCAAACAGCCGTCCTGCCAAAGAAATCTCTCCATTCCGAACGCGACGCTCTCCGCGCATTCAAAATTCCGAAAAGCCAGCGCGCCCAACGATCAATCACTCGAAGCACCGCATTCGGACTAGAACAACGGGCATCCCATTCCCGCTTAGAAAGCTCCCCGGCAGTCCCAGGTGGCTCTCGCAGGTGTTCGGAAAAAGCCGGAGAAAAATGCTTTATACGTATCGCATCCTCGAGCTGCAGTTTCCGGGTAATCTCCTCCTGCTCGGCGCGCCCTCTCGACTCGTGTATTAGCTTCGGCTCCCGGTATAGCGCCAGGGCCGGTCCCTTTTCGCGGATATCCGCTTGCGGTGGATCTCTCGTCCGGGAAGAGATCTGAAATTCAAATTGAAATGTTCCGCGAGCGACATGCGAGGGCGACTGGACTCTTTCGACCGAGCGGAAAGGCCTTTAAATATGCAGAATGACGCCGTCGCCTTCAAAGCGGCTTGGGATTCATCTCCGCCGGAGCCGCAAGAAAAGGGGGTAAGAACGCGGTGGACTTAACCTTACCGGCGAATGGGATTCGAATGGAGCTCTGATGATATTTGTTACTTTTTCCGGTACGATTTTATGCGTCTCTTTGGATTTCGAAGGCTGATAAGTAGATAAACGATGATCGGGAAAAAGCGAAAAGGTTTTGATTTTTTATCTGAAGGTAAGGATTGGATTGAAAATTCAATTAAAACTAACATTTTGTTACAGATGAGGCGTATGACATACGAACGCATAAATAGTTTTTAAGGTGGTTCTTAATTCTTAAGACTTTGCAAGCACGTAGCATAAAGTACGTAGCATACAAACATCTAAATTTTCAGACCAGTTAACGTGCAAAAATTTGAGAAAACGGTGTTTGAAATAAAGCTCTTAAGC
>UCOM01002390.1:0-26729 GCA_900474385.1 Ormyrus pomaceus | reverse complement strand
GGGGGGGGGGGGGGGGGGGGGGGGGGTCACCGCCGCGGAGTCCTACACGGCTTATCGAGCACAGAGAGCGGCCTGTCGACGCGTCTGCGTGCTCGGGGAAAACGCGAAAATTGTGTGCGCGGGGTCTCTCGCTGCGACGCGGTGGGTATCCGCGCTGATTTACGCCCGTCTGCCTCTATCAATTATCATTTTCTTTGCTTGTCTCGATAGCTGCATTATTTGTGATTTATGTACGCCGCCCGGGCTTTATTTTGAATGATTCGGATGAGCCATTATGATGCCGGTATAAGGAGATTATTACCGGATAATTTGGGGGATGCTGGCGGCTGTTGTGGTATTAAACTATTCGATCTGAAGAGCGGGACGTTGGCGAACGAGTGCAGGGGAAAATAGGGAATAAGTGTCTTATTTTTTTTTTTAAATCATTCTTATGTAATAGTTTAAGTTGGATTGAAAGAATTTTTTACGGTTCCTTTTGGCAGAAAACGTAACTGAACATCAGAAGTTTGTTTTAGTGTCGTTTTTTAAAAAACTTTTTCTTTCAAAATGTATAATAGTAAAACACTTTTTATTCTTTTTTGAGTTTTTTTCTTAACAAAAAGAGGGTAATGTAATCTCTACCTAACATTACCCTAAATTTAAATAAAGTTTTGCAGCGGAGAACGAGAATGTGCGGAGTAAAGTAGACGAAAAATGAATGCTTTATTTACTCTGAAATAAGAGTTTTCTGAAAACTGATGAATTAATTGAAATATAGGATATCGATTTTGACTGCTAAAGTCTTCTGTTGATTAACTTTATGCTGTTCTTCGTAAAAGTAAAAAAAAGTTTTTAGGCAATAAATTTTAATGCGACTTCCTGCTGCATTATATATTTGCTTTTAATTATAAATGGCTTTTTGACGAAATAAAGTGATTGGAAACAAATAATTCATAATTTTCACATTAAATATTTATACACTGAACTTTATAAACTACCCCGAAATAAAACGCGGATTTAATATACCCAAAACCAACAAAATAAGACCCGCAGTTCATTAGTTCGAAATTCCAAAAAAATAATCATTAACAATTTCGATAATGCACTTGATTTCGAAAATCGTTCGCTTTCTTATTCCATTAAATTTCTATCGAAATTATTGTCGGACGAATCTGATTTTGCGAATTTTGTAGAATATCCAAAGGGAGGGGGGAGGGGGGGGTGGGATCGAACGAGAGCAGCATTATTTAAATATCATTATTATGCAATTCGACGAAGCATGGCGCGGGCAAAAATGAAATGAAAACGCATTGTTCTCCATTTGCGCGGCTCCGCGCTTTAAAATTGCAATGAGCATTATGCAGGCGTTCGATGCATTTTCATATTTGCTAATTGTCTGTTGATGGCAATACCTTTGCCGTCCGCGACTCGACAATTATTGTAAAATATCCCCCCAGTAAACGAGAATCATTGTTTACTTTTTTTAAAGAGGCCCGAATTTTGTGCGGAATAAAATTAATCATCTGCCGCTTCTCATTTCGAGCTTGCAATTCGAATAAGCCTAAATATAATTACAAATGCGTTGGGGTTACGTATTTTCCTTTAATTAATTATAAATCAATATTCTTTTAAATTGAATTATTTAAGTGACAATAAAATTAAACTTATAAAGAAGGAGGTTAATATAATTCATTCTAATTAAATTTCTTTTTAATATAAAACTTGGCTCAATATAGGATTTACATTTAGGTCGCAGATAAAGTTTTTATATATTATCAAAGCACAAAAATTTACGTTTTAACTCCAACGTAAACCGATTAAAGTTTATTTGAAAAAAGACCCGCATTATTCACAATTTCACCTGAATAAATACCATTAATTACGCTCGACATCACCAAGAATTCCAATACGCGAATTACCGTCGCCATCTACTTTTTCCGCGCGCCAGCCTACAAAGCAGCGCCGCTCGGCTGGCAAGAGAAATATTTGGATTCTACAGTTTTTCCGGCGCAGCCTCTCTCGGACGTTCTCAAAGAGGTCGAAATCACGGATTAGCGCGCGACGCGAATTGAAAACAGGTGACGTCGAGGTTCTCTCTCTCGAGGCAAGTGGAAAAGGAGAGAGAAGAGAGGCTTTGAAGGGGCCGCGGGAAAATGCGGGAAAAGTCCGCTGCGCACAAGTGGACAAAAAAAATCTCACAATCGGAGGAGCGAGAAACCATCTAATTAACTTAATTAAACGAGTGCTTTGCTATAAGGATTATACGGGACTTAAGTAATGAGACTCTTTTCATTTTGCGTACTCGCGCGGGAGCGTTGTACCCTTTTTCGCGCGCTGTGTGTTTTTCCTTTTTTGCGCGGAGGGGAGAGATTTTTTTTTTTTTGGAACTACGGGAACGTCATCGAGTGTTTTAACAATTGCAGCGGAGAAAGGTGTTGGTTTTGGAAATTAGGACGATTTAAGGGGATTTAAGGAGTTTAAAATATTTCGGAAGTTGTGCCTTTTAAAATTATTATCTTTTGCAATAATCCACTTCCATAAATTCCAGGTAAAAGTACTCTAACTTTAAAGGAAAATGAATTAAATCATAATGGCTTTTGAAAAATTCGAAAATTCTTGCAAAAATGATTTTTCAAGAGTAGAATAAAGTTTTATGCTGATCTTTTTGCGATTCCATTAAAATTTATGCCCGGAACGTGAAGGAGTTTTCAAAGCCAAAAATCTCTCCGTCAAAAGATGCATTTTTCCATTTATTTTTTCTCCTCGAAATCCAAACAAGTTATCTCAATAAAAACGAAATTTCGCCACGTCGCCGCGCGCACCGAACAACCCGGCCGAGTAAAGCTTCATTTCCTGGCATAACCGAAAAAACCCCAGGCCTCGGAAAAGCGTCCCCGCGGTCATTATCAGCGCTTAATTGGCCTCCTTTTCGGGGCGCTGCGCAAATACGCGTTCAGTCCGACGCGTCGACGTGTATATACATATACACCTCTCGCGTCTCAAAATGACACACGGCCCGCCCGCCCCCCTCCCGGCTTTGGGGCAGCTAATGCTCTAATATGCGCAAAGGGTGCCATGCCCGTGTCACGCGGATTACCGCTAATTGTAGTTTATGCTTTATACCGCGCGACGTTCTCGCTCGCCTAATAGGGCTTTCTAGCACTGTCCTCGTGGCGTGCCGCGGGGAGGCCGCGCGTCTGCGCCACGTTTATTATTTCCTCTATTTTTTTTTTTTTTCGGGCCGATCGGTGACGCGGAAAAACATTTTTAGCCTTTGTTTTATTAGTCGATAAACGTGACGAGGAACAGACCGGGGGTTTTATACGGTTTTGTTGCGAGGTAAATAATTGCGTGTTTTATGTGGCGACTGTGTATAAAATACGCCGAGCTGAAAATTAGGCACCGCGTGGGCGCGGATTAGGTCTGTAATTGATTTATTTTGTCTAAATGCAGGATAATGAAGACGTTAATTGGCGCAGATTCGTTTTATGGAATATAATCGACTGGTTTGCCGGAGTAGAAAAGGCGCTAAAAATTTAACGGTTTCGGTCTAAAATGCAAGAATTATCTTATTATAGTGCAGAATTAAATGATTATAGTGCAGACACTATTGATTCAAATGCAGTTTCAAAGATTTGAATGAATTATTAACACACATTCAGAATTGAATCATAAAAGACTTTGAATTGCTGAATTATTAGAAAGAGCTGGATTTATAGAAATATTAATTTAACTAAAGGATATTATAAAATCTTTTCTGCTCTTCGAGCATTTTAAGATTTAACTTAAAACTGATCATTTAATTTTCCAAATATACTCTCTAAGTCTGAATAAGTGAAAAATTTAGTTACTTTATAAGCGAACATCCGTAATTCGACAAACTACAGAAGCTAAAAAAAATCCTATCAAACCCTCTAATTCCAACCCCACACATCGCATCCAAGCTTTCCTAAAACGATCATGAAAATTTAATTAAGCAAAACCGAACGACCCCACCGCGAAACGACTCGGTGCCCGCGCAGCGCCATGAAAAGAAAACTCGCCCACAGCTCGCGGTAAAAGATGCCAGGTAAACAAAGCAATATACGCGAACAAAAGCCGTGTCGGGCAATCGTCAACTTTTAAGGGTCGCTCTCCGCGGCCGTTCCCCGCTTCGCGTTTATATGCGAACGTATATATAACGCGATCGACGCGGCATACACTCTGCATAATGCACGCACACGCGCAAGACACGCGAGAGACAGAGCCCGCCACCCCCCTCCCCCGTCACGTCAGCGCGTCCGTCAGTTTCGCTAAAATAGCCCGGGCGCGTTTCCCAGAGCCGCGCAATTACACGTCTCGAGCTATCCGGCCTGTTCGCGGAGTAGTTAGAGCCTCGTCTCGCAGCTGCGAGAGCGCGGATTTTACCGGCGCGTCGCTCTCTCTCTCTCTCTCTCTCTCTCTCTCTCTCTCTCTCTCCCTCTCTCTCTCGCGGCTCGATTGTTTGTCCTGGGCTGCGGTTCTTACGCGGAACGGGCGACTGATGCCTATAACTTTGAGTATTGATTTTAATTTCGAATGTGTGTTTCGCGAAGCTGCTATAGGAGGAATTGGAATCGCGGGAGGCCGATACGTCGGTCGTGAAATTTGGGCGATATTTCGTAGATTATGCCGACGGATGTCGGGATTTACTTTCTAAATTTGGGTAAATTAAATGTTTAAGGAATTATTTACTACGAGTTTGATTATTTAGGGGAAATGCAGATATAAAAGAGTAGGAAATTAACGTTTTGAATCTTATGAATGAAGAACTATTTATATAAGATACTTCTACAGGTTTTTATACGTCCTGTTTTAATATGTCATAATTCCAATATTTCTATCTTTCCAACGTCATATTTTCGTACTGAATAACAAAGTACGTAAGAATCAACTGAATTATGAATAATACAGTCTCGAGTAACAATTATTCGTTAACTAAATGCAATATTCTCTAAAAAAAAAAGAAATTCTCTAAAAAAATACTGCAATTAAATAAGGAACGAAATAAACTTCATTTAAAAATTAAAAATAACGCGGGGAGCATTCGTATATTTTTCAGCATTTTGCGCCTCGAACTAAACACTTTTGAGTACCGAGAGGCCGAGCGCGCAGCAAGTACAAGCGCGCTAATGTCGGGAGCTTAGCTCAACTTCGCGAGAATCGCAGAACGAACGGAGGAGCGAAGTTGCGATAATTACAGCTCTTTCAGCATCGCGCGCGGAAACCAGAGGCACAGCAATGAAGCGCCGGGGATCCGGGGGCTGTTTGAAATTTGACCGGCTGCTGATTTTAGACCTTCTAAAATCCGAGCCTTACAAGTGCCGTCGTTATACCTGCCGCTGCGTCGTCGTTTCGGCACTTTGGCGAACTGAGAGTGGATTTTATTTGCATTTTCGCGCTGCGGGTCGATCGACGATTCTTAAAAGTTCCTTTGATCGAAGTTTAATCTACGTTTAATTGAAGCAAATCAGTACAATGGTAAGTAGTAATGTAAGCAGACTAAATGCGGCTCGCAGTTAGTCAGAAAGTTTAACTGGTTCCGGGGAAGCAGGGATCCGATGAAGTGATAGCTTTCTGGAAGTTCGGAATATAATAGAGATTGTGACGACTACGAATTTAGTTGGAATTATTGTTAAAGGGAAGTAAGGCATGAACTTTACTTCAATTTTCCTGGAGTAGGAAGATCTCAAAGTTAGTATTCCTTGTATAACACACTACTCAGTTGTTGTGTTTTACTTACTCAAAGTTTGAAATGAATTATGCAATATTTATTATGCACTTCCGAAGAAGCGCAATGAATATGAATTAATCACCCAGAATTAACAATTTCATTATAAGCTCCTTAAATTAACTTTTTCATTTTTAAGGCTTACTAAATGCTTACTCCTCTAAAAAAAATCCTCAAAATGACAAGAAGATCATCAGACCTTATGTTTATGTCTCTGAGCCCAGCCAAGTATGCAAGCATTGTCTCCCAGCTTCACTTCAACCTGATCAATAAGTCTTAATCTTACTTAGGGGAAATTCGTAGGTTCCACCTTAGCTAAGGCAACATAAGCGCCAAAGTACCTCTACTTCAATTGGTGATCAGTGCAGGAGATAGGGGACCCGATTAGCCTTTGAGTTAGAGCTTGAACTAATGGACAGAACTTCAGCTGCTTCTGTATTACAATCCTGGAAACAAGACTCGTACAGCATGATTCTTGCATTAGGAAGAGCAACGACTTTTAACCGGCGTTTGCTTTGTTTTACGTTGCCACTTCAACTGATTTGCGTTACATTATTGTATTTGGTGGTTCAATTATCTTGCAAGGAATATGAAGGTATAATTGTTTTTTTTTACTTGAATTTTCGTTTGAATTTTTTATGCGTCATCTTTCAAGAAGATAGTAGAAGGCTGTAAGAAGGTCTTACCTGATTAAGATGAGTCGTCTCTTTGTAGATTTACGTTTTCGAGCCGAGCAAATGGATGTGAAAAAGAATATTTATCGTCTTCTTTGCGAAAAAGTATATATATCGCCTCCTTCTTGAAATGAAATAGCAGAAAAAAGCGAGGAGGCAACGAAGAATTTCATTTTACTTTTAGGGAATGAAAATTTTGTTTTTTTCTTTGCTCACATGTAGTTTGTAATACGTAATTTTTAGAAAAGTTAAAAGAATAAATAACGGTTTTTCTTGAATTGAATAGACTTTGAAATTTAGTAGTAGCAAAAGGAGTAATATTTATTGCATTAAAATTTTTATGGATAATATAAAAGAACAATGTATTGTAGAACCTCTAAAAATTTAAAAATGCTATTTATCTTTACTATTTTATTTTCCAATGTCGGTTTGTCTTCGAAATCCTGCGAAATCCTCCAAGATTCATATCTATCTGAACTTAGACATTTCAAGAACAATCGGAAATCTGCGGTGAATCAATACTTTATTTACTAGGGTTTTACTGCAATAAAATTACAACAACAATAATAAAATTAAATAAAAACATTTTTAATCATCAATATATTATTAATTAATATTAAAATTATAAAAAAGGAATAAAAAAAATGTTATTTTTAAAGAAAATAAGGAGGGATACAATAGTGGGATAAGGAAAGTGAATGAAACAAGCGCAAGTACATTTTCTATAATATATTTTACATTATAAACCAACCATACATCATAATAATAATATCTTATATCCTTATACCTAACGGTTTTTTGTTATCTTGTGTCCTCGTTTATATACTTCCTTCATATTTATAATTTGTTTACTTTTTTGTATAGTATTTATATATATATATATATATTTATATTCATCGTTCGTTATTTATAATATATTTTTTACGCTATATTATGCATATGTATAATATTATACATGTTTTTTTTTGTATTCTTTCTCTCACTCTCACGTTCTTCCTTTCTCTCTCTCTCTCGCACACTCGCGCATCTTCTTTTCCAAAACTTCGCACAGTTTCACACTTTTGCGAGACGCCATTCAACGGCGCATTGTGTCTAATCATTTTATTTTTCGTTTTATATCTATTTTTTTTTTCGCTTCACTCTCACGCACACACTTCATTGTTTTTTGTTGTTTTTTTTTCTTTAACTAGGATGTGTATGTATTTTTTCATGGCTCGGCAGCCAGATTTTCATTATTAATTTTTTTTCTCTTTTATTTATATATATACTTCTTTGCCTTCGTGTCGCGTGTACGCGTGTGTCCTGACTCTCTCTCTCTCTCTCTCTCTCACTCGCAGCTTTTCTCCGGCGTGTGCATGAACATGTAGAATTACACAAACTCGTCCCCCCTGTTCCTCTATTTTTTTGTCTTTTTCTTCTTGATCTGTGAGTGCACACGCGGCGAAGGGGAAGAGGAAGAAGAGCGCCGCGCGCAAGGAAGCCCCGCCAATTTTGATTGATTCTGCTTGTTTGATTGGACTTTAATTTGATTCTGGACTGAGGCTCCTTGGGAAAGCGAGCTCTTCCTCGCTCTCCTCTTCGTCCTCTTTTTTTTATATCATAGTAAATACCTAACTAAATCGACGATATACTCGAATAAAGTACATCCGCGTATTATAATGTCGCTTGCTGCGCAAGCAAACTCAGGTTTTTCTTCTTTTTGGCTCGTCTTAATTAAATATAATTCACCGTGCCGTCCGCTCGTCTGCGCGTATTTTGTCAGGAGGTCACCGTGGCTTTCCTTTGGATTTAAAAATGATTCCATTTTCAAATTATCACGTGCTTTGATTGTTCGGAGAGTAAGGAGAAGAAAATATTTCTTTATCACTTGTATATACCAAAGGTACTTTTGGATGGATTTTTACTTTTTAACTAAATGATTTGTCATTCTCGGAAATTGTTTTAAATGCTTTGAAAAGAAGAACGGTATTTTTCGACAAATTTTCCTTCTCACCAACTTGTTAAATTGTTCCTTTAAAAATTTATACTAATTTTTAAAAATAATTTTGAATCTAACATCTCTATAATCGTTGGCGAAAATAAAATTTGTCCAAAATTTTTAATCAGACGTTTTTTTTTTGAAGAATAACATACAAGTATTTAATGGAATTAAAACGTAGTTTTGGCACTTACTCTTTACTCTATGTTACAAAAAAAAAGAAAAGCCACCGTGACCTCGCAGCAAGAATTAAGTAGCTTACGAAACCATTTCTCTCATTCTACCCTTCACTTCCTTCTGTTCTATGAGTCACTTTTGTTCGATTCGTTTAGTTTCTGGAAGTTTTTTTTTCAGCGTCCTTGCGCATGCCGATGGAAAACCAATTTTAGTTGGTTAGTTTGTTTAGTCCAATTCCTTCATTTTTTACAACTTGAATTTAGCCATTTCCTTGTTCTCCGAACCCGACAGCGAAGGTTGGACGTTCAAAATTTTCCCCGCTCTATCCCCCACTCGAAATATTTAAACTTGAAATATTTAAACTTTTAGATTTTTGATTTAGTTTTCGGTTGATCTTTCGCTCTTTTTTTTTTTTATCAAACATCGATCGTTTTATGTTTATTTTTTCGCCGCTGTCTAGACAATCAAGTGCGCTGTGAACGGGAAAAAGGCACCTAACTCCTTAAAACGTACGGTGGAAAGTGTGATATGCCAGGTCATCCAGAACGACAAGTTGCGCCTTTGGCAACCGAGCTTTTTAAGCCAAACTTGCCTAAAAAAATAAGAAATTTTTTGGTTTCTTTATATGAGCGATCAGTTATTCTTTTTTTGTTTAAATATGTCGGTAGAATTTGAAGATTTAACAGATTGTTCATTTTTATTTTATAACGAATTTAGTCGATATTACCGACTGAGTAAAATTCAATAAAAAAACTTTTTCAAATCATTTTTTTTCCGTAAAATGTTCAGTTGAAACATATTTAAAGATATATTTTGCTTTGGTAAATAATTAGTCATTCGTTTGTTAAAAAAGATGATATTTTTGGATGAATGAAGTCATCCGAGTTCTAGAATATATTTCTGTGACTTGTTTGCAGTCATGCATTCTGAAAATTTATAAAAGTTTGTTTTTCAATGCACTTTTTACAAATTTTAAGATTTACATGAGTGGCTTTATAAAAATCACATTTTGCTGTTTTATCACAATTAAAAGTAATAGATTAAAATTTCAAAATAGGTATAAATGCACACACTATACACAAACAAACTTTAAGTTTTTAATACATAAAAAAGTCGTTTGCACAATTATTGCTTAATCAGTAATTGCACAAACTTTAAATCCTATAAAAAAACTGCATACAAAGGTAAATTTTAATAAAGAGAAGTTTTAAATTTTCTGTAAATAAATAATGATAATACAAATATATGACATAATAAATTACAAAGTTGAGCGAATCAATAATTACAAGTATAATAAAAGTCTACTTTTACAGTAGTTTACTCAGTCGGTAACTAACCTACTTTTATAAGATTTTTAATAAAAAAAACATGAAAAATGCCACAATACAAATATTTATACTGATAGTCATTAAAATATATAATATATATATAAAAATCGGCAAAACGCCCTGGACTCGTGCTTATAAAATATTATCATACGAAGTACCTACGTGAAACAAAGGAACGTCGGGTACCTGCAGATCATATAAATCGGACGCTTCGTTTAATTCATCAAGTAAATAACTCCATTATCACTCACCATCTCACCTCAAACTCTCTCTCTCTCTCGCTCTTTCAATTACTCTAAACTCATGTAATATACTAACATACTACATGTAATTCACTAATATATCAATCCATACATCAATCATGACGTAGCATCGCATCCAACATGTCGAATCAATATAATATGTTAATATACCGACACCTCGGCTCATCCCGCACTCGCCTCACTCTTGCGCGTACACGAGCGTACATGCGTGCGTGTGTTCGTGTGTCTGTCTGTGTGTGTGTGTATATGTTTTTTTTTCATGTTTAGTGTTTATATACACGTGTACCTTAGACACACATAACATAATTTTTTTTTCTCTCTTTTATTCACGGGAGGGTCGTGGGCTCCGATAAGCTAGCCGTACCTTTTTCTTTCTTTTTTTTTTTTTCATTTCGCTTCGCTCTCCGTCCCTTTCTTTCCCCAACGGCTCGTTCGATAGCTTAAGACCTAACGTATTTTTATTTATAACACAGTGTATTGCGAGCCCCAAGCGCGTCTCCTTCGCAAGTCTTTCTCGCTTTTTTTTTCTCTCTCTCGTCGCCGGTTAATTATTCTATCCAAGCCTCACACGCTCGTCCATAATTTTTTTTTTCTACATGCACGTATCCCGCGAACGGTGTATATTATACGCGCCAGAAGCGCGTCGATCGCGCGGATCGACGAGACGGCCGTTTTTTTTCTCCGGTCGCGCGCACACACAGCTTGTTTTCTGGCTTGAAAAATATCCGCGTAAAAAATTCAATATCGGATCTCGTGCCTCTCGACGATCGAGAGCGAAAACTGCGGATCTCGGCCGGACGAGGGGGGGAGATTAAGGAGGTCCGCCGATCGACGATCGCAAATAAACTAATCGCCGTCTCGTTTATCCGCGCGAAAAGCTGGTTTTACACGGTCTCTCCTAGGGTTACCTTTTTTTTTGTTTTCCTACGACTATCTACCAGTTTTAGTTACACAGTTACGCATATGCACGTTTAATATTATACAGTTTTTTTTTGTTTCTTCGCGTCTGCACCGGGGATGCATTTGAAAAAAGACTTGGTCCTGGCTCGCACGGCTTTGCGTGGTAACTTAGCATTCCTTCGTTATAAAATGCCTTGCGCGAGGAGAATGAAGGATAACGGTCAGTGAAATTTAACGGACAACTTTGTCGAGCCACTCGGAAGTTCCGCCGAACAAAGTGTTTTTGCAAGTGCACCGCGCAATTAACGTATATATTGCCGGCCGATTCTCCGGCAGCATCATCAACCTACTGATTCTGCTTTTTATCACGATTAATTGTTTATCTTCTATTGATATCTATTTGTTTATTTATTAGCTAGCTTATTTATATTTATGCTCGACACACTATATAGTCTATTCTAGTTTGCGTTTTTTTTCTCAGCTACAGTGTTCGCCACACTTTTCCTTTACCTATAATCGATAACAGTTATTCGATTTCCATTTACTACTGCAAAACGAAGTTGGATGAAGAATTTGCATTTTGCACTTTTGTACTGCATTTCATGAATAAAAGAATACAAAGCAATTTACTTAAAAAAAAAAAAATAAAAATTCAAGCGGAATTAAAAGAAAAAGGACCGCTTTTTCCATTCGTTTAAAAGTCGAATGCACAGTAAATTTTTCAAAACATTCGCTCAAAACAAGACCCTCTTTTCTTTTTTTTAATGAAAATGCTCTCTCCCTTTGCTCTCGATAACAATTGAACATTATGCAGAACAACGGCACAAAAACCCGCGACTTCCTCCAATGATCGCCTCGCGTCTGCATCTACTATTCGACTAATCCTCGGCGGGGCTTTGGTGGGGGGTGCAGACCTTCTCACATTATATCCTGCCTGGTGCTTATTATTTCTACCTACATATACGCATATGCATCTGTGCGCGCGCGCGCGCACCGACGATATATATAGACGGGCGCCGCGCGTTCGTGTGTGTCGTGTAGGCCGCGGCAAGTAATAACCAGCGGCCGGTGTATCCTCGCGATTGCCGCTTCTCACGCAATTCGCCGGAGGCCCTCCCCCTCCCCCCCCTTCGAGCCCTATGTATATGTAAAGAGCGTGTATAATGACACTGGCAGCGGTTCGCGCGATCTCGATCATCTTTTCTCTCCGTCTCTCGTTCCTCCTCCTTTTCCGCGACTGCCTTTAGGACATTTTGTCGCCTACTTTGTCTCTCGGGGCGATACGCCGAACGGCGAGCAGCGCCGCGTGATTTGTGACGGGGCTTCTCGCCGCCGAGGAAGAGGGGATTGCCGAATCGGATTTGCAATGGGGATTTTTTTTCGAACGAAAGGATTGAATTTTTCTTTTACAAGTGATTGTACGACGTGCAATTGTTTGACCCTGTTTTTACGGTTTTTTTTTTTTTTTTTTAATTCGTTGCGTCTCTTTGCCGAAAAGTACTTTTCTTTTGTCATCGTTGTTTTTGAAAGATTAAGACTAATATCAAATGAGTATCAAAAATATTTTTATATCGTCAAGTTTTTTCCAAATTTTCTTCGGGGGAAGTGACAGAAGTGGATAGAAAATAGTCGTTCGAAAGTATATATAAAACCAATAAAAGTTTTCCGTAGATTTTTCCCTTACTTTTCGCACCGAACGTACATTTAACCGATTCCTCCAGAACAATATTGTAATTCAAGCTGATCAATCTCAAACTCGAAAAGCACGAGAGAGCAAAGCAGAAAAAAACGCGAAGAATGAAGTCTAGCTTGGGAAATAAAGAGTCGGAAGGAATTGGATTCCGTCGTAACTCTTGCGTATATTGTGATTGCGAAGCTCTTACAGAATGTCCAGAAGGTCAGGCTCGCGAAATATCCCCGACATTCTCCGGATTCGTTTGCCTTTCGTACCTCCGATCTTTTCGTTTCTCTCCACCCTGCGAACTGCGTGAGAAGACGCACGCGATATATATTCTTGTCTCGGTTAATTCACACATCTCTCCTCCGCTCCTCCTCGTCTCCTTCGAAAATTAGGGGTGTGATATTGACTTAGTGACTTGGCGAATCGCGCTAATTTCCGTAGCGATCGCAAGGATCGAGCATTGGAAATATATAAAAATATTTTTCTTCAAAGTAATACGGTAAACGGAAAAAAAAAACGACGCGAGATATGCGAAGAATACCTTTATCTAGATCGAATCGCCCGATCCTTGGGGTGTGTGAAAGTTCTCGAATGGAATACAGCGCGAGGAGTATCCCGAAAGGTCATTGAATAACATTAACAAAGTTAACAACTCGTAAAAACAGCTGCTACAACATATATGACGTTTCGCATGCACGATTTCTTTTTTTCCTTTAGTTCGCCTACTATTTATTCACTGGATTTCACTCAAATCATCAGAAAAACCGGTTTCAACTCAATCACATACACTTATATTTCTTATGATTATCACATTTTCTTAAATTTTTTTTTTTATAAGAGTTAAAACGATCATCGATCTTTTATTTATTTTTATTGTTTAAATATTCGTTTGTCTCCCCTAAAAAATTGTTAACAAGTACACATATAAAAAGTAAAAACGAAGCCATTGTATCGCACGACGAAATATAAAAAGTCTCGCTCAAGCCTACAGACTATCCTCCTCCAGAGTCTACCTGCGAATAACGATAACTGAATGCTGCTACCGATCGAGCGTTCGAAAAACGAATATTTAAAGTGAAAAACAAAAAAGAAAGCTTCCTCGTTCCTTAGTCGTGTACAAAAACCGCGCGTAACACGCGCAGGTTTTTTAGTCCCCCTCCCTTGAAAGGTGTCGCCGCGAAAGTCGGTGTCCGGCGGCGCACCTCAAGAGAGAGGAGAGAAAACGGCCAGAAGAGGACACTTCGAGCAAAGGAAAAAAGTCTATCAGCACTTGAAGGCTCTCTCCTCCCCTGCGATAGTTTTTTATTTTTTTTATTTTCCCGCGCCACGTTAACCTACTGACCGACTGGCCAGGTAAGACTAGACTAAATCTAAGGAGTCGCGCGCGCCTTTATCGGGCTCTCGGCGCGCGGATCCGGTTTAGGAATTTGCTTCGAAGTGTATTCGGCGTCGGTATTATTTCTCCGCTATCTCGTTTTTTGCAGCCGACGTGCGCAAAAAGCTTCCTCGACTAATCCTTTGCCCCTCTCGGGTGAAGTACGAAAAGACTTTTTTAGCTAATTTCCATATTGCACCGATCGCGACGTGATACAAACTTAATGCAACAATAACCGCCCTCGCAACCGGAACAATCGGTAGTACCAACGTTTATAATTCAACAAATATCCTAAATACGAGAAATAACGCGAAACGGACCCCGAATCGGCGGATCGGTTATAGAATCTCGCCGGATTCATTCGCGAAACGAAAACGATCGAACCGACAACAGCAAAAGTATACAAGCAACGACGACTGATTAAAACGACCTATCAGCTAAACGACTTGCTCGGAATCCCAGCCTGCCTTCAATGTCCTTTATCGCTAAATGACGCGCCTACGATTGCGCACTTACTTTATATACCTGTGCGAGTGTGTATGTGTACGTGTGCGTGTCTTACCATAATTGGCTCTTACCACTTACGAATCCTCTCTCGCCACCTAAATGCTACGTACGTTCAATTGTTTACCTAGTTATCACCTTACGTGGCTAAACTCTCGTTCTCGTGACAATTCATGCGATATATATATATCTATTTATCTGCGTTTATATATACGGGGAGGGGGGGGGGGGTAGTACGTACGGATTAACGCACGACTCGCGTGATCTCGATCAGAGTCTCTAACGCCTGTAAGGCTCCCATGTATCTCTCTTTCCCTCTCTCTCTCTCTCTCTTCTATTTTTACACAGGATTGAAGAGAGAGAGGAGCCTCGGCTCGGGGATCCTCGCGTGAGCCTCGAAGGAGCGGATTTTTCGTTACTTTTTAATATATATACTCTTCTTTTATTGTTATTGTTATTATTATATATGTTCCTTACAAAACGTCCGACTATTCTCGTTTTGTTCCACTGCTCCGAGGCTTTCACGTCGAGCCGGAAAATTATCTACTATTTTATTTTATTTTATTTTTTTCTTATTTCGTTAACAGCTACGTCTTCTTGTCTAACTAATAATGTACACGTTTCTTTTCCCTTATATGAATCGCACGCTTTTTGTGGTAAGTATGCATGTATGTTTTTTATTTTCTTTCATTTTTTTCAATTACGTGTTTGTATTCTCTTTTTCTTGCATTATATATCTGGTACGCTATCGCGCTCACGTACGTTCTCGTTACTTCTTTATCATTCCTATTCGCTTATATACGTCTAAATATATATATATATATATTTTTTTTTTATATATATTGTATACATATAATTTTTCGCTCTTGAACTATCAGTTTCATCGCTTTTTCACACACGTTCATCGCGCCTTTTTCGCTTTTATATGTATAGATATCTGTACGTATGTATATTTATATTTATTTGCATTTATGTATATGAATAGATTTATTTATATATTTATATAACATTTGGTTTCCTTTTTTACTGTTGCATCGTCGCTCGTGTTTCGCATCCTCGCAAATTTTTTTCTTTAAGGCTTATTACAATATATAGATATATACGTTTTCGCGCGCGCTCAATTTTTCGCAGCGCGTTCAATTTTTTTTCTAATCCACCCTCTCGTTTAAAAAATCTTTCTTGACTCGTCGTAATTTGTAATTTGCTTGCTCGGCTGCAAAGGAAAATCATACGTTCAGGAATACATCATGCCGGATGCAGAGGACGAATCGGCGTGTCGTTCGCTTGATTTTTTTTTTCTGTTGGTTTGTCGTCGACAGAGGCGAGGAGAAAAAAAGTCCTCGGGTTGATGCGTTTTTCTTTTGTATCGGTGTACATTATTTTTTGCATGAATTTAATATAATGCTGCGATCGGAAGCTTTGAACCTCGGCAGCTTTGTTTCTTTTTTTTCACGCTCTTTTATTCGACGCCTATTTATTCTGCTCTTTTTTCTTCGCACCACTTACGGACTAACGTTGTACGTCGTTTGATAAGCATCTAGGAAAAATATAAAAATCACTGCCGCAGCGCGCTTCTACGTCTGCTTATGCTGTCGACACGAGTTTTATTAAAAACTTAAAATTATCGTTTATTTCTCGTGATTACCCGCGATTAATGTAGCTTTTCTTTCTTTAAAAGAGTTTTTTTCTCGCCAATTTTTAGAATTTCCGGTCGAGCTTCCGGTGATGCATTCGATTTTAGATCTTTAAGATTCCGTATGTCATAAACATTATTAAATTGAATTTACAAACTTGTATAAATGTATTTTTCCTACTTTTTTAACAACTTAAAGTTGTATCGTTAAAGTGCATTTAAAAAACATTAGAAGTAGAAATAGTTTAACTATTCACTCAAAAACGTTAAAAGTGCAATTTTCTTATCCCAAATTAAAATTACATTAAAAAACTCGTCAAAAAACACGACTACAGTAGTACAAACAATTGGTGTTATACACAGATTATAGACTCGAAAGGCTGTCACACCAAGAGTAATCAAAACAAAAAAATTTAGGAACTCTCCCTTTAATCCTCAATCACGGGTAATCAGATTCTCCTGAAGGGTTGAAGTACAGTCGGAAAGATCCCTCTCCCGGCAGCGCTCGCATCTCGTCTCCGCGAACGACCGACGCCGTATATATATATCCCTCGCGCAAATCTCCTTCGCTCGCTTTCAATCCTCCGGGCCGATATAGCCGCGCTAAAAGCAAATAGCAAACCTCGGGACGTATGACTGTCGCGGCTCCGTCCGCCGCGGCCCGCCAGCAAAGGTGAATTCGAAAAATACTCTCGGATAAAATTTGCCGGCCGTCGTCGTCCAATAGTAAAAGGGGGATTTGCGATTTTCGGACTCGCTCGGCGGACGGAGACGCGGTTCTGCTTCCGCGCGTAGGAAAAGAAGAAATTCGCCTAAAAGTGTGTGTGTTTGTGTGTGTGTTTGTGTGTATTTGTGTGGATGTGTGCCTCACTTCTTCTTCGTTGCTGAGCCTTCGGGGGAAGCTGCGACAGCACGGGACACGCGACCACAGGAGAAACTTGGCTCTATTCATCGTTCCTTACGGTTTTTTATGTACGTTATTTTTCGTTTGTTTTTTTTTTTTTGCTTTTTGCTTTTACCTAATCACTAACTTTCGTGCTGTGTGTGCAATTATGTGTCTACCTACAGATTTTTTTTTTTTTTGTTTTGTTTATGTTTACTTTATCTCGCTTCTCGAGGTTCGCACATCTCTCTTTTATTTTTTTTTCTTTAATATATACGTTTTATTTTATTTTATTTTTTTTCATCGCGTCTCGTACTTGTGTGTTTTGCGTCGAGTGTATACACTTGTATATGTTACATACGGTCGAGTCGAAATTCGAAGTGCAGACGTCGTCCTCGGCTACTCGTTACAGAATCTTTCGTTTAATATTACATTTTCAACGTTTTTTTTTTCGTTATAAAAAATCTATTTTTCTCTGGTTAAAAACACTTGCCGACGTTGGGAAAACTGTGTTGTTCGCATTTTACGTGGTTATCTAAGACTAGAAACAGTTCGTTCTCTCTCTCTGCTTTTTCCTCTGCAATTGCTTTAAAATTGAATGATCGGTATATGTTTATCATTGATTGTTACTTTACTCTCTCGAGATGAACGACAGCGATTTAGGCTCTGCTTTGTATAATACGCTTTCTTTTGTCGATTTTCGATTCTGGGAGGAAAAATAGTTGACGACGGTGGAGCTGCAATTCAGATATAGTTCTGCAACGCTTGGCGATGCAGCAAATTAAGCGGTACAATGAATTTAAAAAACGTGAGACGCGTCAATGTTTAAAAAACGTCACTTAAAGGTAAATCAGCTTGTGCCATTCAATTATTTACACGATAGTTTTTTTTTTCTCCTGTTAAAAAAATGTTCTCATCGGCGTGTAGAAAAGAACTCGAAACAGCTTTTTAAAACAACTTGAGCTCAGCCGCGAATGAATTGAATTTCCCTTTCGGTTTATGAAAAATACTAGCTCACAACAGTCACTCGATTTTACAGGTTCCCCTTATTTCTATCACAGCGATCACACGAGCCAATTACTTTTGTTCCCGCTTTTTAAAAAAAAAAACACATTCCTCGTTCCCGGTTTCATAATCAATATATCGTCGTTAGTTCATTATTTGCTTGTCTTGTTTATTTTTTATTTTTTTATTTATTTTTTTTTGCTTTTCTGTTCTGCGCCATGCGGCCGATTTCGTTGTCGTCGTCGAATTTGGGCTCGGCCCCCGAGAGCGAGAGAACCGCCGCGTTTTATTGTAATAATACCTAACTAACTATCTACTTGCTGCTAATCAGTATGTTTTTTATCTTCCTCGTCATTGCTCCTCCTCTTCGTTACGTAATTAATTATTTCCCTACGACCGATCGCTTCGCAACGACGCTTCGCTTCGCTCTCCTCTCACAATTCGTTAGCTTCTCCCTTCGTCCCGTTTTTTTTTTATACAATTCGACCAGAGAACATCGCACTATTATTTCATTTGTTTATTTATTTTTTTTTTTAAATCTTCAAAATTCTCTCTCGCTCAATGACTGAATCTACAAAAATAACGAATCGCGTCTCTGCAATTTTCTCTCCCGCTTTTTTTCGTCTTCGTTGCGCGCCGTGCAGATACACAATATCTCCGATTTCCGCCTTTCTCTCTTTCTCTCTCTCTCTCTCTCTCTCTCTCTCGCGATTATAGAATAAAACCACCGGCGACCTTCGCGCAGCTCCTATATATATATATTTGTATATATACTTTGTTACTCATGTTCGTGCGAGCGCTTTGCTACTTCTTCGTGCGTGTCGCAGATATATATATTTATATATATATATAAATAATATATAATAAACGATCATCCATCGGTCGGTCGAGGCTGCTACTACTGGTACATCTCTCGCCTACGTACTCGATTATTTTTCATCTCTCTCTCTCTTTCATAATCCGCACAGAGAATCATATCGGTCAAGCAGTTAGTGGCACTGTGTTCGTGTGTCTTTGGGTAGTCTTTGGCTCGGCGCTGCTCCTCGGCTGTCGTCGCCTCTTCGTCATCATCATCATCGTCATCATCATCATCGTGAGGGCGGCGGCGGCGGTGGTAGTCGTCGTCATTGTGGTAGTAGTAGCAGTATCGGTAGTCGTCGTCTGCCCTAACTCTGCGCTCGCGTAGTGCTTCGTAGGAGTAGTAGTAGTAGTAGGAGTAGTAGTAGTAGTGCTGGCTGCGGGGCCGGCGATTAGTCCAGTCGTCGTTGGGGGCTTGTCTTCGCGCTTGCTTACCATCACACTAGGAGGCTAGGCGTCAGCCAGTCCTCATCCGCTAGCTGGACCGCAACCAAGAACACACTTTACGAATTTGAACACACAGAAACGCATTGGTTAAGTTCATTTTTTGGTGTCCGTGATCGAATTGGTCAAGGGTGGGGTGAGACATTTAAGATTCAACACTGATATATATATATATGTAAGGAGGGGGATGCATTTACGATTATATATATACGTTCCGCAATTCGAGGCTTTTGTTTCCAAAGTACTTTTAAGAGAGACAGCGAGCATTCTATGGTGGACTACCAGCGAGCTTTGCTTCGGGTTTTATTAAAAAATGTGCTGATCGAGCCTTTTTATCTGCCGATTAATCCTTCTTTCTTACTGTCTGCTTTCGCACGCTCTTTGTACGGTTTACGGATGCTTCATGTATGATGGTAATGATGCATGTATTGTGTAATCAAAAGAGCAATTTCAAACGACTAAAAACATAGATGATGGAAAAAAAATGGAATTTTCAATCAAAAATAAATAGCGACCTACTTTTTTTCAAATTTTCGTGTGCGTAAAATGTAGCACGAAAGTTTTTTAATTCGAGCTGCTTAATTTCCTCTTAATGGACTTTTTAATTAAGATGATGCGAGGAACGTTCCGAAAATTGGTAGTGAAATTTACTTTGACCCTCTCACCTTTAAACCATTTAATATGATCTAAGACTTTTAAAAACGCTAAAATCTTTTGATACGAAAGAAGGAATATATTGTTAACGCCGAAACGGTATGTAAAATTTTGCAGTAAAAAAAATTCTTGTAAAAAAAAGTATTTAAACTGACTAATTTCAGCTTTCAGCACACTTTTTAATAAAAAAATTTAAATCAGTAGCAATTAAGTTTTTTTTTTAAACTTTTTTACGAAGATCGAGTATAATCTTTGAAAAATGGAACTTAAATCTTTTTCTTTCGTCGGCGAAAAGGAAAAAAGTTCGTTATAATTATTCATATACTTGATCTTTGATAACTTTTTTACAAAGCAAGCGGTTTTCATACTTAATGTAGGATTAATTACATGCCAGTGCTTTTATTGCCGTTCACATCACGAAAGCTCACCCAACCTCGACGTTACGTGCTTTTACTACAAATATTGATTTTTTGAAGCATCACATATACGAATCTGAAAGCTGAGTACATAGTAACGAGTACGAATTTTAAGTACGTATTTATTATGAGCTATCTAGTAAAAGATTTTAACGAAGTAAGAAAATTCAAAAAATTTTTCTTTTACAACTTGTAATTTAAGAAATTTTATGAGATCAAAGTTGATAAGATTATATTAATTCTGCAAAAAGTAAGAAATAAAGTGAAACCTTACTTTTACATTTTCAAATTGCTACACTCTTTTATGAAACATGACTGGATTAGCATACAAGATTATTTTTTTTAATTTTATAATTCTTTGCATATTCATGGCATTTAAGTCGATAAAAGTACATGGTACTAAAACGTATCAGGCAATAATGTGGATCATTCAAGAAATCAATATTAAAGGAAAAGTGCAAGCACTACCAAAAATGAAAAAAACCAATGCAAAAATTTTAGAGTAAAGATAGGTAAGTTTAGTTCTCTACGTAAAACTAAAGAAGGAATTCCAGACGTTTTTGAAAAATTGAGTTTCCCCCGGACAAATTCCCGCAAACAAATAATCGGCTCTGCGCCGCGGCAAAATGAAACTCAATTTTCCAATTCTCAAAGTCTCTCACTAATGCTCTTCTATTTCATAGAAATCAAAACATCCTCCTGAAAGTTTACAAAGGAACAGCTTTCTCATAGTATCTTACATAAAGAAATAAACTCCGGCTATATAAATAGATCTCGTCAAGAGCGACTAAAAAGTCATGCAACCTCTGAAAAAAAAAAAAATGTACAGACTCTCCAAATAGTATAATAAAACTCTCGCTCGCTCGCGACGAGCATATATATCTTCCAAGCACATCAAGAGTATATATAATAAAAAAATAAAGAGAAATATTCAGGTGGAGACAGACGAGGCGAGCCCGTCCGGCGCAATTACCTGGAACTGCTGCATGGGATAGGCCATCATTTGCGCGGGCGGCGGCGGGGGCGGAGGGGCCGCCTGGACGCCCGGGGGCGCCGTCACCGTCGTCGCGTGGTGGGGCGGCAGCTGGGGCCCGCCGGGCAGGCCCTGGCCCCAGCCTGCTGCCGTGCCCGCCGCGTGCACGCCCATTCCCATTCTGCGGGTCAGTTTTACAGATCAGGTTAGTGGTGTGCTGGGGCTGGGGGGTTATTATGTTTGAGGGATTCATTCGACTGTTTTCGAAGTTGGAAAGAAAAAAAAGTTCTTGCAGGGGTAGATTCACGCGGAGAGACACTAAGCAGTTCTTCGGTCGAAACTGTATTCTCAAATCAAATGGCAGCTAAATTAGGCCGAAAACAACTAAGTTAATTATTTTTCAACATTCCACGCGGAGAGAAACTATACTTTTCAGTAACTCGAGGACAGACTTTGAATTAGGATGAAAATTACTATACTTTATATTAATTTTTGTTATATTTTTAGTCATTTTTATTAAAATTTAGCAAAAATTACTAAACGTATAGTAAATTTTAACATAAAGTATAGCATAGTAACTTTTTACCATAATTCAAAGTCTGTCCTCGAGTTACTGACGAGTATAGTAATTTTTCTTAAACATTTTTCTCCATACAATATTAAATAAGTATGAAAAATACTTGGTAAACTTGTAACAACAACAAAAAAAAAATTCAAATCTCGAAGGATATAGCGCTACTTACCCCATGTACTGAGCCTGCTGATAACCGGCGAACTGTCCGTACGTGTATCCCTGCATGCCCTGGAGGAATCCGCCGGCCGCCTGCATCTGCGTCGCCGTCGTGGGGTAGGACTGGGGCGGGTACCAGTAGCCGAGCTGGCCGGCGCTACCGACACCGCCGACACCTCCGACCCCGGCTACGCCGGCGGCCGCGGCCGCCGCTGCCGCTGCCGCCGCGTAGTACGGATACGTCGCCGATGACAGCGCCTAAGGAGACGAGCAGCGGGGGTTAACTTTATTGCTGCGGGGAAGAGGAATGTCGAGGAATTTGGCCGATTATTGAAAGGGTGCTTTTTGGGGGAATTAAAAGGGCATGAAAAAGCACGTTGGGTTAATATTACAAGCTCGGAATCAAATTGACGAAAACTGAAATATGAAGCTATTGATATCTGGGTTTCCTAATCGAGTCTAACCAATATCAGTATTAGAGCAATCTGATTTAATTAGAATCGCAGCGGGAGACAATTACGGCATATACCGAAGACTTCAATTACGATACTTAATTAACCGAAGTAACCTTCTAGTCTACTTTCCGACTTAATCATCTTTCATCGCTTAAGGAGGTCGTTCAACAGCTATATATATATACCTTTTAGGCCCTCTCGCGCTTAGCTCCGAGAACCGAGAAAACGTCGCCTAAAAAGAAAACTAAGGCAGAGGAAGTCAGGAAGAGTCGTCGCGCGTATATCAGCGCCCGATGACACGGCGAGAAATCCGAGAAAGGAGATAATACAGTCGCGTTCGGCGTCCCGCAGGAGTCGCGCCGCTGCCGCCGTTGCCGCCCGGTCAGGCTTTCGCGTTGGGGATTCTATTCAGAGAGCTCCCCGAGTCGAGCCGCCCCTTGTTCGGGTCTCTTAGCAATTAGCGCCGTTAGGACGAGTGGATATGTCCGATCTGGGAATAGCGTACGTAGAACCCGGGGAGTCGGCCCTCCTCGCCCCGCCGCCCTCTCTCTCTCACGGTCTTGCTACGATATTGTCTCCGTCTTTATCCTTATCTCGGGCTCCGGATGGGTCTTGAGAAGTCTTGCGAGCGCTCCTCTGCCTTATCGCGGCGGCAGCTCTCGTTGTGTATTTGGAGTTGTTTTCGAACGCGGATCCAAGGAGAGAGAGAGAGAGAGAGAGAGAGAGAGAGAGAGAGAGAGAGAGAGAGAGAGGGCTTGCAGATGTATTAGTGCGGAGAAGCTGGCTTTTCTTAATGGGAGTTGCGAGTTTCCGGGGTGGGTTTTTAATAACGGCGAAATTTCCGTGGCGATCGTTTCGAACGGATGAGGAAGTGGTTGTATTATTGTTAGCGGGAGGGTTTTGTTTACGCGGGGAAAACGCCGCGCGGGAGAGTAGATAAAAAAAAGAGAAAAAAAGAAGTTCCGAATGATAATCGCGTTTTACGCCCTCGTCCCCGCAATCTTCCATTCTGACAGTGGAGCACGATAAAACAAGAGAGCGAAAAGCGCTGATGCACTCCATAACCATAAACTTCCTTTCTATCACTCTCTCGATTAAAGCTTCTCGCTTCGTTCCTCTCTATTACTAACTCGAGCGGGGGTGGAAGGGAGGGGGGGCCTCCGTCTCTCTCTCATTTGCTCTCGGTCGCGTCATCTCGTTTTCTCGGGGCGTCTGTTACTCGGGCCCGTGACATCGCCCTAATTGATCCCTATTTCCATAACGCCGAGAAGCCGCGCGGATCGGATTATTATGCGGCCGGGCCCTCTCGCGAGATCTTCCTCTCTCTCTCTCCGCCGGCAGCGGCGAATTCGATTCGATCGTCGGGCGACGGCGGCGGCGGCGGCCGAGTAGTTGGAGCGAGGAGCTCTCCTTTCAAAATGTTCCGGACGCGGAGGTGTGTGGGTGTAGGAGACTTTGGAAAGTTCACCGGGACGAGACTTTCGTTTCGCTCTCAATTAGGAGCAATTGACTTTTCGTGGCTGGCTAATAGGCTCTCTTAAGGAAGCCGCAATCATCAGAGGAACTTTCCTTATGACGCTTACATGGATTTCGATCATAGATTAGCCTTTGACTTCTTTTCGTTTGTTGATTGAACGGTTTTCTATTCGCGATTTCTATTGTTTAACGGTTTATGTAATCGATTGATAAGATTGATCGGTTAAAAATGGAATGATTAATCTTTTAAGAATTTAACTTTGCAAAACAGAATGTTAAATATTTTAGTAGAATTTAACAGATAATTCATTCAAACTTTCAAAAATACCTTTGCAACAATTCAATTTATCTGCAACAATTTGTAATGAAACTTAAAATACTACAAATAACAATCATTTCCAAAATCATCTTTTTCCTCTTCAATATTCTACCGACCATAAACCTTCACGCCTACTTATACTAAATACCTCGGAAAAGCACGCAATTATTTCTAATCTAAGGCCCAAACGAAGTCCGTCGAAAATCCCCGCATCAAGCGCCCGTTCAACAATTCTCATTTCCATCGTTCCACTCGAGCTTGGCCCACGCAGTGCTTGATTCTTTCGGGGGGGAAAGCACAAAATTATTCGACACACCTTTTCCCGCAAATCCCGAATAAAAAGCCAAGCTCGAGAGAGAGAGAGAGAGAGAGAGAGAGAGAGAGGGTCGGGCAGCCCTTCGCGCTCTCGTTTCCATCCTCGTCCAGGGCCCGAAGTGCCGGGCGTTTCGCTATATTCATTGCGAGTTCTCCCTCTCTCTCTCGGCTCTATCGCCTAAAGGCCAGGCAGGCGCTCCGTCCGAAACGTAACGGCCGCCGATAATCGTAAAGTCCAATAGAAGCCCGGGCGCCGCGCGCGCGCGCGATTTCTCCTTTGGGCCGTAGCCCGGGTAAGGGCATTAGCCGTCAGTCTTCGCCGGGATTAGCTTCGGCTCTCGAATTGGGAAAAGGAAAGGTTTGCGCGCCCCCGCACGCCGCCCGAGAGAGGACTGAAGGCGGGAGAGGAATAATATTATTTCGCAAATAAGTTGCAGGATAGTTCGCGGTGAGTTGCGGGGAGCTAACAATTTCATTTTCTTTCTTTTTTTTATTTCTCGGGCGCGGCTTGGCGTAATTTTCGGTTTGGGTTAACTGCCGGGGTAATAAGTGGGTTTGGCGAAGTTTTTTTTGGACCCGATTCCAGTTGTCCTTATTCTAATTTGTAAATATTTGAAGGCATGTGTAACAAAGATGTAAGCGTAATTAAAAAAAAAAGTAGTTTTATGAAAATGGTTTTATTTACGCAAAAAATGGAAAACAAGATTATTGATCACTGCTGTCCAATCCTTGATTATAAATAAAATTTATAAAAAATCAACCGACATTTCGGCTCTCTTTGAAGCCCTTCTCTATTACCAACTAAGCGCCCCCTATAAATATGCAACATTTAAACATTTCACATAATAAAACAATAAAACCAGCAAGTACAGTGATTTCAACCAATTACCCTTAACAGGAGTACAGCCGAAACTCACAACTCAGCGCGCCGAGAAAGTTTCCCGAAACAAAAGCAAAAAGAGAAAAAAAAAGAAAAAAAAAGAAGAATGGCAGGGGAGGAAGGAAGAGTCTAAAGAGAATACGGAGGCGTAAAACAAAGAAGAGCGCGTCGGTAGGTGGAGCAGTATATTCACCTGTCCAGTCTGCTGGGCATTGTTGGGGTCTCCGCTCTCCTTGCCCCAGCTGCACTTCACCGTCTGGCCGTTGATGTCTGTATTGTGGACGGCGACGATGGCGTGCGTCGCCGACTCCTTCGTGGAAAACCTGAGGCAACAGAAAGCAGAAAGAGAGAGAGGCAGAGAGCCTCGCGTTATTAATCTCCGGCGATATTTTCCGCTTTCTTATATTCCCCCGGCGGAATCGACGACAACGAATTTCCCTTTCTCCTCGTTTAGCCGCCGCGCGGCGCGAAGGTTTTAGTCGCGCCCCGAGAGAGGAGAGAGGTTTTTCGGGAGGGCTGGTTTATGCGGACGCGGTAAAGCGGGGGAGCTTTCGGCGAGCGTATTTTTGCCGACTTTGATGAATTATTTGGATCCACGTGAAGGATTTAGTTAATTAAAGGACGAGTGTATTCATGGAAATTGATCTAGTGACCTGGTGGCGTCCTTTCGAACGAGTATTCTCCACGTTGAGCTTGTTTATTTATCTGTTGGGATTGCGTTTAAAAATGAGTGACAGATGCAATTAGGAGGAACTCAGTTGCCGCGTCAAAGGTCACTTTAACTTTAGATGGAATTAAGAAAAAGGTCGAAATGTTCACCGAGCAATTTTAATTTCGTGCTAAATTCAAAATCCCTCAACATTCACTTGCAATTTCACCGCGACAAACATCCCCGTTCGACAAATAAAATTAATAATTTGACAATAAAGCGTAATATTCCCATTTCTCCGGGGCAGCTTTCCGTCGTCAAAGCTCGCCGTGCGCGCGGATTTCTTCATCAGTCGGGATTACGCGGAATACGGCCGCGTTCTCCGGAACTTATATTTATTTCTGCGTGTAGACGTGCGATTGCGGCGGTGG
>UCOM01002389.1:0-26816 GCA_900474385.1 Ormyrus pomaceus | reverse complement strand
CACACACACACACACACACACACACACATCCATACAGACATTTTTCAAAAATCATTTATTCTTGTTCCTGACACCTTAAAATACAGTTATAACCGTTTTTTCGAACAACTCCAAAAATTACTATCACAATGCTTCCTCTAGGAGGCATTGTGATAGCAATAACAAAACAAGCTATTAAATAAAAAAATCGCCCATTTTATTTTTTTTTCAGACTGTACAGATATATATCCCACCATCTCGTTGTTGAAAAAAATACTATGAAGATCGTAACATTTAACACTATATTATGATCTAAAATGCATGATTGTTACTACAATGAATATAATTTTGAAAAAATAGGTTTGGCTCAAATTTCTGTGGATTTTTCTACATTTTTTGTGTCGTCCATATTTTTTTACTCTAATGAGTTCATCGGAAAATACTGAAGATTGAACACCGAAATTTTAAATTTGAAAGTTACATTAAATTAATAATTAATGATTAATAATTAATTATAGCATTAAAAATAAAGCAGTTTTCTTAGAGATGAAGATGACGAAGTGTTTGCCAGTTCTCAAAGTAACTTTGAGCCCAAAACGATTTTTCAAAGTTTAAACGATTAAGAGTTGCAAGGCTTTTCTGGTGAGTAAATATAATGTGCTTTCATTTAATTTTTTAAATATACCTGTAAATTCATTCGTTGTAAGAGCTCAGGAACAGATCCGGGTTTCTGTTTATACTTTTGCCCCCACTTTCCGCGACGAGGGTACCGATCATTTATAACTTCTACATTAATAAATTTGAAATGTCCAAACCGATTGTGTACTACACCCTTCCAAAGACCACTTGTACTCATTTGCAGTACGTCTATGGTGTCCCCTTTCTAAAATCAAACAATAAAATAGAAAAATAAATTCAACTTCAAAGCATAATATCGTAGCATATTCTTCGTTTATTCGACGGCTTACCTTAAAAGCAAGAGCTTCCTTATCGTAAGGACTAGGCAGGCAATCTACGATAGCTCGAGCCCGGCACAATACGGGTACTGATCCAAGACTCGTAGAAGGATTACTTGACATAGCTCCTGGCTTCATATCAACTCGTTGAGGGCTACTGGGCTCGCGCTCTTCGCACGATATAGAACTATGATTACTGCCAGCTCGTACAAGAGCCTGAGTACTACTAGAACCACTTCCGCTGGGTAGGCTTTCGACGCTACTGGTGCTACACGGAAAAGCCGTTTCGTTTATTGTTCGTTGTTGTCGTAGTCGTGATATTTTACGTTGCACGTCGTGCCGAAGAGTCCTTGCCCGCCCAGCGATACCGCTTACGCACACGCTTCCATCACCGATATTACCTCCTCCTACATTGCCACTTCCGCAACTATCAAACTGTAATAAATGAAATATTCAAAACTTAGTGCCGTTTTTTATGCCTTTTTCTACATTATCTTTTGCGCAAGAGAAAGTTTACTTACTGTGGGGGGCATCGGCATTCTTGAGTGTTTTTTAAGATTCCATTTATTTGCTTCTTTTTCGAGTGGTTCTGGATCTTCGTAATCCGTACTTTGACTTCGAGGAGATTCAACGTTGTCTTCTTCTCCACTGCTTCGACTCTAAAATTGTCAAATACGTATTTATAAAATTATTTTTATTCTAAACTAAAAAATTCCTTAAAATATAAATGAGCACCGATTGGTGGGAGAAATTAATTTTTATAGAGCACAAGTAACATCGTACCATTATATTTAAAAATAATTGAATAATTTAAAAGTTTAAAAATAAATAATTTGTATTGTTTATCTAACCTGAACATCACTACTAGCGTATTCACCGCTTTCTCGAGAAGTTCTTGAATGCGTTAATGGTATTATGGTAGGAGGGTTATTGTGACCTTGAGGAAGAATTAATCCCCTCATAGTAGAACCAGTCCTCCGAGGCCGTTCCTTGGGTAAACTTATATCTCCAGCTGAACGTAAAGAAATCACTCCTTCACTTCGACTTTCCGAATTGATGTCTAACGCATAACACATCCTGCAAAGAAAAAATGAGTTGTTATTTGATCCAGAATATACTGTACTCAAATCTATAAATAAACATTTAATCAGCTAATTTTTAAATTTGAAAAAACTAACTTGTGCGGTCGGTAAATTAAAATAGTTATTCGCATTGTCATTCAGCATAAAATATAAAATGAAGTCTAAAAATCATTATTTTCTACCTGTCATTGTCCATCGTAGAATTTTTATTGGTTTCACCGCTATTACACCCCATTAAAAAGTCTTCAGGATCGGATTCGTAAGGAGGTTCATCATACCAGTGCTGCATTCCTCCTCCCATAACTTCGAGTGTCCGTAAATCCCCACATCTAGCTTCCTCATCATACATGTATGTATCATCTGTAAGCATTGCAAGTATTAAGGTTGATCAAAAATAATTTAAATAAAATAACTTTTGTAAATGGGGGAAAATACATACCGACTGGATATTGCGCTTGGCCATCTCGACCTAATTGCATTAAACCTTGCCTAATGTCCCTTAAAATCTGTAAGCAAAAGAATAAATGTGAAAAATCTAATATGAAACAATTTTTTATACTAAGAGAAATTAAAAAACTAACTGCAATAAGGAACTACTAAATAATAAAAAACGTGTAAAAAAGTTATTTAATATGAATTTTGACATACGTACACATGAACTTACTCTTTGAGGTACACCCATTCTTGGCGGATTATGTCTCGGGGAATTCTGTATTTGACTGTGTTTCTCTTTTCTATGAGTTTTTAAACCTCTTAATATTCTTGAAAAAGTTGTCTTTTTCTTACTGGTATTCTGTCCTTGTTCTAGAGAAAACCGTATTTTAAAATTGAATGTGAAAATGAATTGATAAATGAACGCTCGTCGGTCGTTAAAATTGATTTTCGTAAAATTACGCTTAATAAAGGAAGTCTAAGAAACTTACCATTGGGAGGAAATTCGTAAAAAAATGCAGATCTTGGACTCAAGCAGCTGCAAGTGATAATAAATCAGACACTGATAGTAAATTTCAGTCATAAATTTTAAAACTATAATTCTATTATAATATTTTCGATGTAATATTTGGATAAAAGATAAAATTATGTTTTTTATATTTGTCAAAGATTAGGTAGCACAAAAAGTAAAAAAATTAGCTTCTTCTATTTATTAAAATTAAATTAATAACATAAATATCACTAAAGCTTCTTTAAAAATGCGTAAAATTACCTTTGGTAAATAGATTGATGCTGCGGCGCTGGATTTGATAAGGCTAAATTTTGTGTAGCAAGTGCAAGCTTCTGTTGTCTTTGTTGCATCATTTGACGCCCGAAAACTCCATATCCAAAACCGTATATTTCATCCTCTTCCTTATCACTTAAGCAACTTGATGGCTATAAATGATAATTTTTCAGAATTATTACAGAGTATCGAATTAAAATTTTACGTTTTCTGACGTAAATTGTTACATATTTAATTTTCTTGCAAATGATGCAATATCATATTTAATACATTTTCGGCGAATCATTAAAACTTTCTCTTTTCGTATACTGAGAGAATTTTCAAGTAAAAGTTACCCCCTAAATTAGGCTAATCGCGAGGCAATGCGATTTTCTGGATAAAATTTACTTGAAATTAGAGTAAGAATTACTCGATTAGAGTAAATATTGTTCTAAAAGGGGCTAATGTATTATCCAGAAAATCGCATTGCCCTGCGCTTAGCCTAATTTAGGGGGTAATTTTTACTCGAAAATTCTCTCAGTGTACTAAAAATGATTCGTGCAAAATAGATTTATATTTAAAAAATTGGTAAAAATAAAGGATACTTAAGTAAGAAAAATTGTTTTTTTATTTATTTACCGAATATTTTCCGGGTACGTAAATGGGCTGTGAATGACTGGAAGTAAGTTGAGCGCTAGGCAGTCTTGGAGAGGCATTGGTTTCACACCGACGTAGCTCTTCTAAAGGCTCAAGTACGTCACCATAATGGGTTCTTAAAAGATCTGCATACCGCGATGCTAATCCCTCCAAATATCCGCGTTCACCTTCCTGACACAAAAATTCAGTGCAAAAAATTAGTAAATTTAAAAAATGTGCCATTTTTAAGAGACGGAACATTATGCCGCGATTATTTATGCAAACAAGTTCAACTTTTTTACATGTATGTATTTTACTTTCACTCTGAAATTCCAAGGAATGCGGGTTCGATGTTTTTTCTTCTATGTAATATTCTCTTTATGAAAGGATAATTATTTTGGTTGTAAATTTAAGAAAATTGAATACGTAGCCAGCGCGATACGAACATAATCATATGCGTGCGTACGTTCAAAATTATTAAATACTTTCACATTGTGCGCTTACGTGTTACCTGATGTTAAAAAATTCTCAAAGTATTAAATTATAAAAACTGTTTAAATTTAAAGGTGTTCGTAAATTTTCGTGACCTACCAAGATTTTTAATAAAGTACTTATATTCCATAAGGCTATTAAACTTTGAAAATGTAAAAATATTTTACACAAGTAGAACAGATGTAAGGAATAGCTTTGTGTTGTAACAATCGTTTGATAGTCAACCGTGCAAATGCGTTTAGAAAATTATTCATTTGAAAATTAGAAAATTGAGATTGCAAAAGCCTTGATTAAAAATTCTTTACATAAATTAGCAGGTGCATACAGATTTTTGCCGGTTTTTAAAATTTTTTTAACGCAAAACTTTACTGGGAGAGTATAAATTTGGAAAGTTGCACTGGCAGTCTTGCAGACGCAAATAGCGAATAACTCGAGAAATAAGACAGAACGTCAGCGCACTCGGAGATTTCCGGAGTTAAGTGCGAAAAGAAAAAACTCGAGCAGCAAAAGGGGGAAAAAGATGAAAAAAAGCCGAGGGGTAGGCAGAGGAGAAGAAAGAAAGGAGGCAAGAAAGCTCGTCGCGAAGTGCATAGGAAAAAAGGCGAGAAGAGAAAAAATATCTGTCGCAGTCGGGTGATTTTTGTAGAAAAATAGGTAGGAGGAGGGGGCTGCCGCGCTTGGCGTGTAAACGGCGGCGGGTAGTATCGATTCCAGCATCGAGGACTCACCGGAGTCGTGTAGGGCTGGCAGGCGAGGCGGATGCCGTCGGTGCGCAGCTTCTCCTGCAGCAGCAGGCGCAGCTGCATCCTGGGGATGCGGACGAGCTCGGCCTTGCCCTCCTCGTACTCGTCGAGGAACTTGGCGGTCTGGTGGCAGCCGGGGTAGCTCGGCGTCGGTGGCAGCGCGATCTGCTGCTGCTTCGAGGGCAGAGCTGGGGGCTGGGGCGACACATTGGGCAGGCTGGGCAGCTCCTGCTTTTCGCGCGGCGGTGGCGGCGAGGGAAGGTCCTCGCAGAGGCAGGCGCTGCTCTCCTCGAGCGTGAAGTAGACGCTGGCGGCCCCCTCCTCGCGCAGCCGCTTCACCGACTGGAGGAGCCGGAGCCTGTGGCTCTGCTTGAAGACGCCGATCGCGTCGAGGTCCGGCTCGCTGATCTGCTTGCAGATCTCGAGGTCGTCGTAGCCGTTGTCGATGAAGGACTCGGCGTGCTCGCCCAGGTGGAGCGAGTGCAGCCACTCGACGACGATGTTGCTCGCTATGGTCATGGCCCCCGCTTCAGGAGCGCCGGCGCATCCTCGGCTCGGCTCTGACCTTGGCCGCGCTGGCGGCGAGGGGCACCCAGCAGCGCATCTACGGGGCGGCGCACTAGCTGAGGGGCTGGGGGACGCGGGCGGCGGGCCTCCGGGCCCGGGGAACCGCTGCTAGAGAGGACGCCCGGAGCATGGCGCTCGCCGAGCGCAGCTGCCTCGCTCTTTCTCTCTCTCTCGCTTTCTCTCTCGCTTTCTCTCTCGCTGCTGCTGCTGCTGCTGCTGGCTGGCAGGGCTTCGACGCTCGCTCTCTCTCTCTCGCTTCGATCACCTGCTCTTCTCGCACCGGACGCGCACTTCTCGCTTCTAGGCCTTGCTCCGCGACACTCGGGACAGCTACGACACTTGGCAGGACGGCACGACGGAAACGCTTCGGGCCATGAGAAAGAGCCAGCTGCCAGGCTCTCGGGACTCCCGTCTCTTGGCGATGGAAACAAATCGACGGTGCCTATGTCGAAATTCACCGCCGTCGCCATCTACGACGAGCAGCTCCAAACACTGCCTGGCGTCCCACTGTTTTACCGGCACCACTGGCCTGGCGGTCCCCCCGGAATCCAGCTGCTGCAGTTGCAGACGCCACTTTTATTTTGCTTCTCTTATAAATGCACCCTAAAATAGATGCCTACCAATTTTCTGCCTTGAATTTTCTTTTTATTATATTCCAAATTAATAAGTCCTGTTTTTACTACTCAAACAATGATTTCAGCCGCTAATTAAGTTTTTTACTTAAAAAAATTGCCAACGTTTTTGACAAAATTAAAATTAATTAGTAAACAATAGAGACAATTTTCATTTTATCTATACGTATGCATAGGATCCTGCATATTATCTACAATCAATTATCTTAAAAAAAATCTAGCATTTTTGTTAAAAAACTCATTTCAATGAGTCAAATGGCATTTTTTACTAAAATTGCATTGCTAAAATATCACTTTTTTATAAACAAGATTTAGTTTTGAATGCCAAAGACTTGTTTACTTTTATTTTACATTAATTTTATTTGTTCTTTAATATTCCAATGTCAGAAACATTTTATTTTGAAAGTTTTTAAAGACAATAAGTTAACAATTCAGTTATATTATATTGCGAGTCATAAATGCGCAAAGTTCGACTACGGGCTGAATTTCCGCTTCTAGCGCACTTGCTCAAACGGAAATAGCTTTCTGCTAATTAGAAGAACAATCACGTTCAACTGTAGCTGCAAGCTGAAATACAAAATAAGTTCCTACTCCAGCCGACGTAATAATAACTCGTAAAAAATATGTGTTTTCGTAAAGCATCGTTACAAAGAAAGTAAAGTCGCATAAAGGAACAATATTCAATACAATGGACGAACGTACATTATAAGGGCACCTAAATAGTACCGTTATTTTTATCTTTGCTTTCTAAATAAGTATATGTTACATAATTTCTGCGTCGAGCATAAATTGATTCTATATTTAAATTTAGCCACTCTTTGGTGCGATTGTTTCAATATTAATTAAGCTGTTACTTCAGGTGTCAATGTACTCCGTTATTCTGGCGCTGGTTCATTCATTCTGCACGCGCCTAGTATGAATTTCAGAGCGGTGCGCACTCTGGCGTCAAAATAACGGAATGCACCCAATGTGTACGTAACAATGTAACGAGAAAAAAGGCAGCAAGTAGCAACGTATTAATATATACTTCGTTATAAGTAGTGGCTTACGATAAATTTAGTTGTTAAAACTTGCTTATTCACGTAGGTCGTATAACCGTACTGTAAAACTGAAGCTTATTTATTATTGCAAAAAATGTACGAGATTTTAACAAGGTAATTAGAAGAAAACCAACTTTACTGCTTAAACTTAAAACATTAATTTAAATTCACAAGATAATGGTTCGCTTGAATATTTTAACCTGCTAAAAATTTTAGATTCTGAATTTTTTTTTTTTTTTTCATTTTTAAAACAATCAGATAAAACAAGATAAAACAAGCTCCGTGAAACTTTACCAGTCTTAATGAAACGCAACTAAAACTTTATTTTCCTATCTCCGTGAAAATTTAATTTCATTCATTTAAATGACTTAACGAAATAAATTACTACAGAAATTAGGAGAGTTTTCGTGCCAATTAAAAAGAGTAAAAACAATTTAACAGCCAAGCACTTCCAGCACAGCTCTGCCCGTGCACGAGAGAGCCATTCGCACTTTTTACCAAGGCGGCAATTAAACCGGAGATAACAATATATAAGAACAAAAGCCCGTAAAAAGACATTGTGCTGGATTTAGGCGGGTCCACGGGGGCATCAATCCTACCGGCAAGTGCTCACATTAAAAGAGTACGAAACAACTGGCGGAGGCGAGGAGCGAAGAAAATTTATAGTACGCTCTCAGGGGCACTCCCTACTTCGGTCTCCCGGCCGAACGCCTTCAGCGGAAAGCAACGGAATATAGTGAAAGAAAAACAAGAGGCCGAGATGCGTAAGCGTACATTATATGACGGGACTGTAAGTGATTCGGAGCTTCCGCGCACGTTGTTAGTATCATACTCCGCGCCTACACGACACTAACGCCTTCGAGCACAACCGAGCGCCAGGTATTTAATTGTAGCTTTAAATCCCTCTCGTTCAATTTTTTCGCTATTAAACTTTAGTAAGACCGGCCAGTGTAATTTAATAGTCTTTAAAGAGTATATAATCGGACTGTGCATCATTTTTTCGGGCTGACATTTCGCAAACCAGTGTGTGTTTCTCAACTAATTTCTCGTTTTGTATCGATCGACCAAAGGCTCGAGTTATAACAAAATACTCGTTCGAATGAAGCTGCAAAAATGGTGTGTATTATTCCGAAAGTATTGTTAAACAGCTTAACTGATCGCAAGTGGTGTTTTAAATTTAAAAAAAATGATTGAACTGTCGTTTTGAATAGATGGACAAATAAGGAAAATAAATAAGAAGTGCATACATTACTGGAGACCGAAGGAAAGAGAAAAGGAGAGTGAGAGGATGGTGAGAAGGGGGGGATTAAATGCTTTCACAGTTGAAAGGCAATCATACCATACTGAATAGAGCTGTGGGCGACAGCAAGTCATAATATTGCAAAACGACAATATTCGAGAAGAACGCCCACAACTTTAAGAACATTATCGCAACGCGAACGCACCTTTTATAATGTTTATAATACATTTTACAACGTTGCGTCAACGATTTCACTTTGTCATTCAGAAAGATTTAATTAAATTGCAGATGCCGCTATTATAATGGTGTACCGAAACAGTAACTGCAACGTTCAAACAGAGAGACCGAAACATGTCACCCAGTACCTGCAGACTTCGAAGCTCTGCCCAAAGCCGAATTGCACTGAAAAGACGAGGGAAAAGCCACCTTTGAATACGCACAGCATCAAGCTCATCGAGGAGAGGCAATTCGCTCGGCAGAAGGACATCGAGAACATAAAAAAAATGATTCTCCAGACGAGCAACGAACGGACCGGCCGAAACTCGACTCCCAGCAGACGCAATAATCAGAGCCGCGATAGCCAGCGAAATTCGTTAAGCGAGCAAAACGAGCTGGCACTGCAGCGGGAGACGCCGAAACTTAAGCAGAAATCGCACCACTGCAGCATGCTCGCCGATCTAAAGGATCTCGAGAGTCTGAGAGTCAAGTCGACGCCGAACAATTATCAAGAGTTCAATCACATTCCAAAAACGAAAATAGAGGCGAGCAGAGGTGACGTCGACGAACAAAAAGGCGAGAACGAGCCGCTCGAGGAGAAAGAACCTCAGCCTCCAGTCAGAAGGAGAAGGAGGAGCAAGCGTAGAAAATCGGAACAAGAGGACAATTGTGAGGCGAGACAAGATCAATCTGTGATTAACCCCTCGGACTTGCCCGACGTACTTGATCAGCTGGTAAAAGAGTCTGAGCAGCAATTGCAAGCGTTGAAGGCAGACGAGTACATAAAAAATAAATGGAAACAGAATAACTATTTGTCGGAAGAGTCTGAAAACGAGGATAAAGGATCTGGTAAGTTTTTTAAACACATAATTTAAGCGTCAAAAATACGTATTTCCAATTTTTTTTACAATATTGAAACAAACTAAATTATTCGACCTTTAGTCTTCATTTGAATAAATTATAATTTAAAAAATTATTTGTATTACGTACTAATGAATGATAGTAAAGCAACAAGTGTTCGGTAAATAATTGATACTTTAAAAGATTGCTTAACTTATCTGCGCATTCGTAATTTTTAATAACGTTCGCCGGTTAAAAACGATGAGAAACGAGTAAAACTTAAACGGCGATCGCTCTCGAGAAGTTGTAAATCTCAAGATCATTGTAAAAAAAAGTAAAAGGTCAACGCCACTGCCTTAGCGGCCAAGCTCAAAAGCGGCGGCGAGAAATGGCGCTCTTGTCGTCGGCATTCCGTGAGAGCGGAAGAAGCCGTCAGTTCTTACAATAGCATTCTAGGCATGTACTCTGCTATTGTGTCGCATAATCGAGTCGAACTGCGCGGTTAAGTCGTGCGGCCGTAAACGAATTTACGCGTCGAATCAAGTCGGAAAGAAAGAGCAAAGTTCGGATACAAAGTTATCGCCGCGGGAGTGATAGGAGCGAGAGCTGATCAGCATGGTGGCCATTTACTTGGGTCTTTTTTACATTCTCGCGGAAATGTTGATCTTGGAACTGCACCTGTATTTGCAACCAGAAGATTGCAAATTCAGCAAATTTTGTTTGTTGCAGTGATTATGTAGTGCGTACATTACTCGGGCAGTCGGTTCATTACATTGCCGCAGCATATTGATTCGAATACGAAAATACTATGGAGATTTTAATGTTAAATAGTAATTTTGTTAGCGTTACATAATCAGGCTTTTGAACGCATTAATTTACGTTGAATTTTTTCGTGATCTTTCAGATTGGAACTTGAGCTGGAACGCGAGTATTAGCCAGAGGTGGAGAAAATTGAGGAGGGCAAGCATAGTGAAGCAGTGCTCGAAAGCTGCGCGGGCTTTCAGTTCTACTCCAACTAGTCGGGATGTCTCTCCCTCGCCGGCAGCAACGTCAGAAATGTCCAATTCGAGGAGGATCCTGCAGAGCACTTCGCTGCGAATCACCAGTAGGTTCAAGCGTGTCCATCCACTTCGTACGGATAATTAAAATACGTCCGACAATAATAATGAAAACAATTTCAGACACGGGGAAAGCCATCACGGACATCCACAGCGCCTTGCGAACAAAGTTCAGCAAAATAAACGTTGGAATGCGTAGAAGGAAAGCTTTGAGCGTCGCAGACAACTATTCGAGCTTCTACGTGCCGAACCCGGTGATAAGCTCCTCGAACGAGAACTTAACTTACCACATACCGCGAGTGAGCATGTCGAACATCCGGAGGCAGAGCAGTCAGAAGGAGGTATTCGAGAGGAAGCCGATTTGCGCAGATCTGACGAGTGCCATTCCCGCGTCGACGCCGGTGAAAAAGCCGATCGGCAGCCAGAGCGTTGCGAACATATCGAGCCTGTCCGGCGCCTCGACGAAACGCTGGCAGAGCAGGCAGGACAAGGACGAGGGCTTGAATTCGGACTTGGACTCGGAGGACGTCGAGGACTTGCGATTTTGCACGCTTCCCAGGCCCGGAAATAAACTCGGCGCTTTCACCATTATGACGGCCAAGTTCTACAAGGGCCCAGGGCACAAGGGTTTGGGATTCAGCATCGTCGGCGGTACCGACAGTCCGCGAGGCAATATGGGCATTTACGTGAAGACGATTTTCGCGAACGGCCAAGCATTTGATTTGGGAACCATCAAGGAAGGTAGGATCGTCATTAATTTCGGTATACCGTTTAGAAACGATCATTCTGAAAACTCATCTGAACACTCTTTAAAACTTGTTCGATTGCAGGAGACGAGATTTTGTCGATAAATTCGAAACCCTTACACGGTATGACGCACGCAGAGGCTATAGCTGAATTCAAAGCTGTAAAAACGGGCGACGTAGTACTTCACATTGGACGCCGGATCCGACCTGCTAAGACGGATAAACTTAAATCCTTTTAATTTTATTATAAAAAAAAAAGAAACTCAACGAGTCACATTAGCCAAGTAAATTCAACTGCACATAAAAGCATTTGAGTACGCATTCTTTATGGATCACTTAACTCGATCGTTAAAAATTTACGTTATTTTTATGTACACGGAGTCGCAGAAAACTAGATCAAATAACAACGACTTATTCTCAACGTCAAATTAAAAAATTCAACCCTATTTCATTCTTATCAATGTTTAGATACGGAATTTAATCAAATTAAAAGAAATTTTGATTGTTCAAATTAAATTTTTGAATTTTAACTGGATCCCAAACATATCGCTGATGAAAATATCCAGAAAAATGTATAAAATAAACGAAAAAAAAACTTAATTAACCAAAATCAAAAATATTCTTTTAAATTTAAAGTTATAGTTCAGAATCTGTATTTTAATTTCATTTAAGTAAATAATACTAGTCAGAAAATTGTTAATTATAAAATTTTAAATTTGATACTTACATGTTGATACATGCACTCATGAAATTATAAATAAAACGTTCTATCTTATTACAGTTACCTCTGCAGTATCTTTATGTACATGAATGACATCGGTATAAAGTACGAACAACAAATATTTTAAAATCGTAAAAGAAAATTTTAACTTTAAAAGTTTAAAACCAAAATTTTCTTTTCTTAAATCTTTCGAAATTTAATTGCAGATTCTGATGTTTCAATCATTTTTTTCGACAGTAAAAGCTTTTAACATCCAGAACAAACTCAGGTTCTGTGAATTTTCTTTATAAGTTACTTAATTTTAAAAATTTATAATATAAATCCCTTCGATTCTTTTTTTTTATTTGCGCAAAAAATTCGGTGCCCACCGTAGAACTTTTATTGGATAGGCTAACATAGAAAGAAATCCAAAGATAAAATCCAAAAAATTGTAAACTAATAAATTTTTATGTGCAAAAATTCAGTTTAGAGGCAAAGCATTTATTACGTTAGAAATGCATGTTTATCTATAAGTCGAAAATTTTTTATATTACAACTCGCAAATTGTAAATACTTCCTTTATTTTGCAATACGCTATTTCAAAATCCTAAAAATTTTTGTCACTTTTATAAGATGTTATTGTTAATAAAAACAGTTGTTCAAAGAAGTATATTTACAGATTCTGTTCGTGCCGGCAATAATTTTCATGCAGCAACATAAACGAGTTAATGAATTCATGAACTATCCACAATAATTAAAAAGGGGAAATGAAGAAAAAGTAAAGAATTTTGATTCCGTTTTGAGTATCATTTTTTAATTGTCACTACGCGGTACAGTAAAGTTCTATACAATTTTAAACATCTCCACCTTGGAGCAGAATTTGTGAGGATTCTTCTTTATAATGGTTATAAATAAGATGTTGTTTTATTTAATGACTTTAATAATAAAGGCAATACGAAAAAAATAATAAGCTCATTCGCTGAACGTACGGTTCTACTGCTTAATCCACTTTGTAAGAATAAATTAATTTTTTTACAGCAGTCTCGTTGGCGGTAAAGTTGTGGGTATGTATGTCAATGAACAGGAATCAAGAATGAATGCAAACAGACTATGAAATTCGTCATAATTAACGCGTTTGTACATTGTTGTCTCATGACTGTTATACGCGAAAACATGAATAATTGCGTGAAAGAAGTAATGTCGAGAATCACTAATACACATAATTATAAATATTTAATAAATAATACAATATTAAAAACGCATTACACTTCGTTGACGTGCTGATGTATATTGTAAGCACGTCCGCCTCTTCTCGATTCCGAAGGCACGATCGCGAGGTTCTCCGGAGAAATGGTGGCAGCAACGATTCCTAAATTCGGCGCGTGAATTTCGTGAGGATCGGGTTGCGAATAGAGGAAAGCAGTTGCAACGTCTTTTGACGATCCTCCAATCGTGGCTGATTCCTTTAATATATTGTCCTGTGCACTGAGGAGCTGCTTAAATCTTTCTTCGTTTTTGTCCTGAAACAAGATAACAAAATTTACTGCAAAATTGCGCGCCACGAACTCTTTATAAAATTGTTTAAATATAAAAACGTTAATTTTTTTGAAATCCAATCGAATAATTGGGAGTTCTCACTACACACCTCACTTTGCTCGAGAATAGTAATCGTGCGACTTTGCCTTACAGGATTAACATTTTTCTGCTCGTTCTTATTGTGATTTGCGTTTGTGAAATTAAGTTTCGGAGTCAAATTCAATCCCAACCACTGCGAGAACAAAGCGATGCCTTGTTCCGCACTCGCGGACACCGCGGCGATAATCTCCTCGGCGTTTATTCCTTGGTCTTCCTCTTCTTCTTCTTCCTGCTCCTCTTGATCAGATTTTTGTCCTTGCTCCACTTCTGCTAAACTAAATTGCAAACAATTTCATTTTCTTAAAGGCGATAAATATTTGCATTAAAAAAACTTGTGCACGCTGAATTTAACAGATTTGTCTCATTACGAATGAAAGAGCGAAAATATTTTTTTAATTCAAATAATAGAAGTCTCATTCCTGCAAGGAGTCCGCAGTCGACGAAAAATTTCTTAATCGTTAAAGCAGGAAGAAATAATTCACTTACACTGTGGTATTGTCAATTTTGCGCACTTGACCGTTATCTAAAGTGAAGCAGCCGACTGGATAAGTTGCCTGAGGTGCCCCCAACAAAGCAGGCTCAATAACCAAACAACCCTGATAACCAGACGCTCCTTGGGACTGCGGTTTCATAGAAACAAACTGAGCGCAGATCTGCGCCAAATCAGAAAGTAGATTCATACAAGTAGGTTTACGTGCCGCCGCATCTGCGAAGTGCAAAGAGCCATGTAAGATATGAAAAGAAAGTGTGAAAGTAATATGATCCGAAAGCAATAGCAGGAGCGACTGAATCCTGGCGCACCGAATAACGAACTGCCTCGGCAAAAGGGACTAAACTCACCGAGAGCGATCGTGGCATTGTGGACCGGATTGTCGGCGTAGCTCAGGTTGAGCGAGACGTTCCGCTCGTTCTGGCGAATGTTGACGCAGGCGGGACCGCCGAGGTCGATCGAGGAGGTGAGATTGAGCTCGACGCAGCAGAGACAGCCGGACACTTGGCACAGGCACTTGGACTCGGCGGCCGCGAGCTGCGCTAGGCAGAGGCTCGCCAGGAGGAGGAGCAGCAGGACTCGGTGGCGCGCCATCGGGCCCCAAGTTCAAGTCGACGCTGCGGTGTCCGTTCTCGGAGTGCGGAGCGGCTCGAGCGGCGAGTCGGCTCGGAGCAGACCCACTAACCCGCTGACCCGAATCTCGGCGAGCGAGCGCCGCTTTCCAGCGGTCCCGTTAATCCGTCCGCTACTCGACCGGACGACCGCCGCTCGCTACTTTCTCCCGGAGGCCCGAATCGCTGCCCGAATGCGCGAGGACGCGGCGCGTGCCGGGAGAGAGTCCGGAGGAAGACCGGCGCGCAGTCCAATCGACGAATAGACCAATGGACTAAAGGGGAACAGTCACTAGTCGCCGCCGCCGCCAGTCGCCAGTCGACTCTTGACCGCCGCCCCGGGAAGAGGATCCAAGCCGAAGACTGCCTCTCATCTGGGTCAACCGGTTCGGACAGCCAGGATGCGCCTCTCGACGATTCTCGAGCTCTTGCTCATTTTCCTGCTCATCGCCTTCGCCGCCTACGGACGCGTCATTGGTGAGGCGACTTTCTTTCTTCCTTCCTTCCTTCCTTCCTTCCTTCCTTCCTCCCTGCTCGTCGACTCATATATCTTTTACTTCCAGAGCCCAACAGGCGCGCTATCGATAAAAAACCAGCCAGGGCTGGACTCTCCACCTCTGATTCGCTCAAGCAGGCCACGGAGAATGTCAACAAGTATTGTGTTTGCAATGAAAACATTTGCAATTGCTGCCGAGACTTCCACATACCGCTTGTTCAATTAGCGGGACCTGGTAACGTTTCTTTTTCTTAAAAAAAAAAAAACAAGTTTTTCCTATTGTTCAAACTTGTTTGTAAACTCGGGGATAATCGTTTCTTGCAGGATGCGCATCGCTCCAATATCTGCAAGACGACAAATTGGCTATGCAGCTGAGCATCGGCGATAACATTCTATCCAGCAATCTGATCAACGGTAACAATAACAGCCTTTCTGTCGATATCGTAACGTAAAAATATTGCTAATCCGTTCTAAAATTCCGGTCCATTTAGGTAAAAATCCAAAGCCAGTATGCGTAGACCTGCCAGGAGGATTCTCCAAGTTCTGCGGAAAAATTTACTCGATCAAAAAAGAGGCCGACAAACACTTCAAAGCCTGCCTTGGCCTCGAACTCAGATCATCTACTGAATTAGAGGCCAGTTTGCGGGTTAGCTGCTTCCGGTAATACATTTTCTTTCCCCTTCATTAAAAATCTGCTATACTCTAGGCTCAAAAATTAAACAGCTCATTTCTTTTTATCCGCAGCTTCGGTCCCGACGGTCTGAAACTTCGACCCGCTGAACCATTACCCGCTTCTCTCACCGAGACTTCTTCTTCTTCAACTGCCGACGACGATTACGAAGATTTCTTTGGCCTGGACGACGACGACGACGACGACGACGACGACGATGACGATTACGAAAGAGTATCTCCCGAGACCAACTCCGTCTCGGGCCCCCCGGGAACCGAGTCCCAAGATCCGGAACAGGAAGAGGACGACGAGGACGATTTGCTCGGCTTTGGCGCTCTCTTCGACATTTTCACCGGCGGGGAAGAATCCTCGAGCACTAATAAGAAGGTCAAAGTATCGACTACCACGACGCCAGTTCCCTCCTCGTTTACGATTCCAATTTTGAAGTTAACGTCAACAGCGGCGCCTGTCAATAATGAGTCACCCGTGAGTAAAAGTCCTACTTTCTCTCCTGCGACCACAGAGTCCGCCGCCTCGAACAGCGCAGCGGAATCGGCCGATTCCTCGGTGACCTTGAATCCGAACTTTGACGAGAAAGAAAGTCTCGGCGAGACCGTCGCGGATACCGAAGCGGATACGACCGAAGCAACAACGAAGGCTATTTTCGACAGCACAACTTTAGGCAGCGATATTCCACCTGTGACTGATAGCGTTGCCGTCGAGACGAATAAAATCACCTCGACGAACAAAGTGGGCACGAAAATTACGGACAAGACGAAAGTGAAAAAAACGAAAGTTCCAAGCAGCGGCAACAGCAAGAAGAAGGTTTCCATCACCTCTCAAAGCGTCAATTCTATTAAAAACGATGCCGTGAAACCCCAGAGCACCACTACCGCTGTCAGTGCCGAAGTTGACGAGGACGATTACGATTACAGCGCGGGTTCGAGCGAAGAAGAAGAAAACGAAGAGGTCGAGGACAGTGGCGAGGACAAAATCACCGAGGAGGGCGAGAAGGACGAAAACCATAAGCACGCCGACGCGGACGAAACTCAAGACGACGAGGATTACGAGGAAGAAGACGATGACGACGACGAAGACGAGGACGAGGAGGATGAGGAGGAAGAGGAAGAGGAAGCAGTTCTGAGTGCTCTCGTGGATGGAGGAATCGACAAGGAAAGCAACAAATTGAAGAAAAAGGCTGACGGAGCAACGACTGGCAAACCTACGAAATTGCAAGAAGATGATTCTGACTACGAGCTGGCGGAACTCTTGGCTCGAAAACACCCAGCGGGTGCAAGCGACGCAAAAAGTGCAAGAAAAACTGGAAGGCAAAGCAAAGAAATGAAATTCTAAGACCTCAAAATTGCAGAACTTTGAATGTCTGTAAAGACTTGTTAATGTTTATACAAAAATAGTTCAGCTATTTCTCTAGCCATATTGAGATGAAAGTGAATATAAGAATTCTAGCGCCTACCATAGTCATATTATTTATTTTTATTTATTTAATTTAATTAATGTGTTCGTAACTATATTTGTTTTATAAAATTAAAACTTAATTTATTTAATTATTTATTATTTAATTTTGTACTATAAAATGTTTTAATAAAAACGAACTAAAAATAATAAATGTCTAATTTTTTTTTAGAAAAATCCTTCATAAAATATATTCAGATATTGAAAAATTTTAAATAATCACATATTAGCAAAATAATCTTTTTTAAAATTGTTGAAAATAAAAAAAAACTGTTTTTTTTTCTTATTTTGAATAATTTAAATAATTTTAATTTCCACTTTTTTGTTTTTCAAATACTCAAAATACACCGTTAGAAAACTTCCACATATAGTTTAACATTTGAAAAGGCTATACATACTATATACATATTTGGAAGTTTTATTTTAGTGTACTTTTAGATAATAACGGAAAATGCAAAAGTTTCAACGATCATACCAATCTGTGCTCAAACATGATTTAAATCGATCTATTCATTAATATTCTAAATTTAAACTTACAATTAATATGAGGTCACGACGATCATTTAATATTCCATGCCTGATTCTGACCGACTTTTACTTCATTTATGGCTTCTCCATCTGTTTATGTCCTTAAAAATGCTTTTCGTCGTGACTTTCTTTGCTAATGAATTACGGTTATATATTTTCTTATTTTATTGCTGCGCAGAAATTATAATTTAACAACTATGTAATTCAAAGAAATATGTGTTAATTCTTAACAATATAACAATATTATGATCCTTGATTATAAACTTATAAGATTAACTATTTTATATTAAATTGAGAAAAAATACCACTGAATTAATAACATATACGTTATTTGAAAATATATCAAAATCGGGTTTATTTTTACGGTTTTGAGGGAAATTATCCATTTCCTTGTAGATTCACTCAAGGAACAATGCTCTCCCTTTCTTTCCTTCGAGATGCATGACGCTCGTCGCATTATAATCTCAATCACAGTAAAAGAGTTCTCCTTAACAGATTCCAACATTTCTCCCACCTCCCCCAAGGATATCAGAGAGATCCTCAGTAAGTTAAAAAAATAAAAAAGCCTCATGGTGCATCTCCAATGTAGTCATTAAAATCTTCCTAGGAAGCACCTAGCCTCCATTACTAACATTTTTAACGTTATGATCCGACTTCAGTACTTTCTCCTCGCCTGGAAAAGAACAACTGTCATCTGTTTGTCAAAGCCGGGAAATTGCTAAATTTGCCATCAAGTTACAGGCCTATCAGTCATTTGTGTACCCTTGCACTCTTAGTCTCCAGTCTGCTGCTGCTGGCAAAAATATTATTGAGGTTTGCTGCAATTCTTGTTTACACGCTTACGTGCTTATTCCTAGTCCCGAAATTTTTGATAAACGCCACGCATTTTTCATTTACATACTGCACAAACTTTTTATTTGTTAATTAAAAATTATTCAGATAATATACATAGTAAGATAATATATGTAAATTTTAGTAACTTCTCGATGTTTACAGATTTTTTTTGTTTAAATTATTTAATTTTTCAATTTTGAGTATTGTCGATTAATTTGTCATACGCAGTCCCGAGTCCGTATAGACTCTGCGCGCCGTTTGATTAACGCGCCGCTAGGCGGCGCACCAGCGGATTCACGGCTCCCGCGAGCGAACTAGCTCACTAACTGTATATAAGGAAGAGCTTCGGCGTATACTTGCACTCCGTCGGAAGAGTTGACAGTGCGGCGAATAATAATGTCGGTTTTAGTGATACCTTTCTGAATTTTGGGCCATAGTTTTTTCTCCCTGATGATGACGGGAGGAGAACTACGTTCTTTCTTTGTATTTTCTTCTTCGCTTAAGCTTGTTTGAGCTGGAGCTTTCAGAGAAAGAAGCGGGCTTTATATTTTGCCTTTTTTGGCGATGAGTTTTGGTTAGGGGCAAATCAACCTTGTTTTTTCGAGATTGAGGGGAGAGGTCAGTATTCATTTTGGAGGTGAAATTTGCGTTTGTGTTTGCGTTCAGGTCAGCCGAAGTTTTTTGAGAAATTTCAGGAGAATTTTGGGTGGCTTCATTTTTTTATTTCTTTTTTTTTTTTATGTGGCGAGGTGGGGAAATCTTCAAAAAGACACCCTATGATGGAGGAGAAGGGTAGTGTCGGATTCATCTCAAGAGAGACGCCTACCGACTAAAACCCCACCTCGTTTGGGAGATACCAACCCTGAGGTTATAATCTCAAATTAATAAAATATAAATTGCGGAGAGAGGTCACATACCAAGGTTCTTGGATGTGTTTATGCGTCGATGGACGAAGCACGTGGTGAAAATGTGATCTGATATTAGAGCGCAAGGTCTTAAATATCTGTCAGTGGATTTTGATGAGTAGTTAGCAAGAGTGCTAACGGTGGGGTTGTAGTGGTTCTTTACGCTATCGCGCAGATTGTTAGCGTGAGTTTTTGCAGCCTCTGGCAGGGAAAGTACGCCAGTTTCAGAAAGGATTTGTTTGTTCCTTATAAACCAGGGAATGTTTAATGCTGAACGAAGCAGTCGCATGAAGGTGCCATTTAAAGTTTTTAACCGATGAGGTTTAGTTGCACCCCAGATGGGGATTGCATAAGTAAAAATGCTTCTTATAATAGCATTAAAAACACGGAGTTTAGTGTTTTGGGAGATCCTTTTGTTATAAAAGACAGGCTTTAGTTTTGAAAATGCGCCCAAGGCTTTGTTTTTTGTAGCGTTTATTAACTGAATCCAATTGAGTTTCCTGTCGAATATGACACCTAGGTATTTTGCAGAGTTGCTCCATTTAATCAAGTGATTGTTGATTTTAATCTTTAATTGAGTGATATTTCTTTTAGAAAAGAAGACTGCAATGGACTTAGTCTCATTTAATGCTAGTCGCCATCTGTCGACTAGCATAAAATAATATAGCGGAAGTGACTTATTTATCACTGATGAACAGTGAGATTTGGTTTTAGATGTATACAATAAAGCTACATCATCTGCATATTGTGCTATCTTTATTGTATTTAGGACAGGTATGTCGTAACAAAAAATGTTGAATAAGGTTGGTGAGAGCTTGGATCCTTGGGGGACGCCTGCTGTGATATTTTGAGGAGTCGAGAGAGATTTTTCTACTCGGACTTGTATTGATCTGTCTGATAGAAAGGATTTGATTAGTCCTATGAGGTATTTAGGAAGATCAATTTCAATTAATTTAAAAATGAGGCCTTCATGCCAAACTTGATCGAACGCTTGTTTAGCGTCGAGAAGGAGCATTGAGGTGTGACGACTTTTGTTAAGATTGTCGGCAATGAATTCTGAGACGCGCAGAAGTTGGTGTCCAGTGCCGTGTTCGCTGCAGAAGCCGTGCTGGAAATCGCGAAGAATTCTTTTGTCTTTGATTAATTTCTCAATTCTTTTCAGTATAACCCCTTCAGCGAGTTTGCTAAGGGTGCACAATAGGCTGACAGGTCTGTAACTAGATGCTAAATTAAGCGGTTTCCCAGCTTTTGGCAAACATATGACAGTTGCTCTTTTCCATGCGAGGGGAAAGTATTGAAATCGCATCATAGCGTTAAAAATGTTGGTGATGAAGGTTAGATGCTTCCTTGGCAGAATTTTAATGACTCCGTTAGGAATATTGTCGTACCCTGGGGCTCTTTTGTTTTTTAACTTACTAATGATTTCTCTGATTTCTTTGGGGGAGGTGGGAGAAAAGTTTGAGTCAGTAGAGGAGAACTCTTTTGCTGCGTTTGAGATTGCAGCGTGGAGAGGTTCATGCAACTTGGAGGAAGGAAAGGGTGAGCATTGCTCCTTGAGTGAGTCTACTAGAATGTTTGCTTTGTCTTCATCAGTAGAGTATGAAATATTATTCTTAGTTAGAGGAGGGAGATGAGGTTGTCGGTTTCGAAGAATTTTTGTGATTTTCCACAAACTTTTAAGATGTTCTTCTGCTTCGGCGATGAAGATGTTAAAAGCAGCATTTTTGTGATTTTGAAGGAGATTGCTAAGTTCTCTTTGTTTTGCATTGAGTTCTGCCCGATGCAAAGGATTTCTAAATTTTTGCCAAGTTTTCCTTATTTTGTTTTTCTCTTTGAGAGTGATGATGTTTGAAGGTAGATTTAAGTATTTCGTATTAGTTGTTTTGGAACTGGAGGCGTTTTTGATAGCCGTATTGATGTCGGTCGTGATTGCATCAATTTCAGTATCGATGTCAGAGGGGTATTTGAGTTGAGTGCACTTAAAAGATGAATTTTCAAGTAAATATTTAAGATGCAGCCAATCAAGTTTGGTTTCTGTTTGGGCCTGTTGCATTGTCGAGAGAGGAATATCAAAAATAACAGGATTGTGGTCAGAGTTCAGCTCAGGCAAAACCCATGGATCTCTATCGAGGGGAATCTCTTTAGTGATAAATATATCTAAGATGTCCGATTTTTTGTTTATGTCTACAGGAAAGAAGGTGTGTTCAGATGAAGCTTCGATGGTGAATCTGTTGCGGATAGAAGATTTTAGAAGAGAGTTTCCACGGGCGTTGTTTATGCGGCAACCTCAGGTCTTATTTTTGGCGTTTAAGTCACCAGCTATAACCGTGCGATGGTTTGGGATAATACGTCCGGCAATTCTTTTAGATTTTCTCTAGAGAGGGGACAGTAGACTGTAATAATGCGAAGCGGTTTCGGGTGGTGAAGTAGTTCCACGCCGCTAGATTCGCATGAGGTGGTATTTGTATTGATTGCTTTATGTCTGAGAGACTTCCGAATAATTAAGGCTACTCCTCCTCCTTTGGAGTGTAGTCTGTCTTTTCGATAAATAACGAAGTCCGGAAAGAAGGGTTTTTGGTGGGGCCATTTCGTATCACATCATATAATCGTCCAGAGCTGCTCCGTTGGGGAGTGTATAACCGTTTCCAGCAAGTGGCAGCATCTGTCCTCATCACATCATCACCCATCACATCATTCCATCATCATTCATCCTTCATCTTGTGTAACAAGGAAGCATGAAGGATGGCGTCGGAACTCAGCCCGAGCAACCTCATGACTTTTCCTGTAGAAACGCTCGTCGACATGTATGTCGGGCTACATAAAAATTTCGACCAAGAAATGGATAAAATCACCAATATAACCGGAAAGTATGAATCAGCGTTAACACGTATTGCCTCTCTTGAATCCACCCAAAATCCTCCTGAAAATTCGCAAAAAAACTTCAGCTGACCTGAACGTGAATTCAAACTCCATCTCCAAAATGGATACTGACCTCTCCCTTCAATCCCGTAAAAACAAGGCTGTGTCACCCCTAAACAAAACTCGTCGTCAAAACAGGCAAAAAATGAAACCTGCTTTTTTCTCCGAGAGCTCCAGCTCAGGTAGCTCAAGCGGAGAAGAAGAAAGTACAAAAAAGGAATGTAGTCCTCCTCCCATCGTTATCAGAGGAAGGCGGGCGAAGCTCGTTCGTAATTATGCCGAGAGTCGCGTTCGAGAGGATCACTAGGTAGTACCGCTAGTGTACGCAGATGTCGCCACAATCTTTAACTTCTAAATCGACGGAGCGACCCCTTATATCCGGGAGTGCCGGTCCTTTCGCTTCATAACGCTTTTTGTGCGCGTAGAGCTACAATCTCAACAGGAGACTCAATCGTTGTGTTGTAATGAGTGGGAAAAGAGAAGCTCCTCTATCCATAGAGGAGCTGCAGCGTTCTTTTGAGGACTTGCAGGAGAAGTTAAATCGAAGATTGAAGGCTCGGTATATCTCGGACGATGATGACGAGGTCCTGGATGCAGGTTAGTTGGTTTTTAGCATGGCATAAAATGGCGGTGAGCGCACACTGTGAGGTGCGACGTATCCGTACATTTGGCGGTGAGCGCACACTGTGAGGTGCGACGTACCCGTACGTTTGACTAGTTTTATGAAAATGCATCCTTGGGATAGCTCATAAACTAGATCATTTGCCCTTCTAGGTTCGCAAAGCGAGAAAGGCTCCGAGATCGACGAGGAAGTCGAGGAGAAAGAAAATGACTCTACCGAGGCGAACAAGAATCCAGAAGGGACAGAGCCTGCACAGACAGGCGAGAGAGCATTCGCGGAATTGGATCAAGAGACCCTTGCAATTCTTGGCGAGGACAACTCCGCGGATAAAGCTAAGAAGTTTGAGTTTCACCCTAGCCTTACGACCGCGTGGCAGAAAACTCTCTTAGAGGGGTTAAAGAAGGAAAGGAAAGCAGACTTATTAGACAAGTATCCACGAGCTGGAAATTGTCCAATTTTAACTCCGAAGCTGAATCCGGAGATCGAAGCAGGTTTAAACGATACGAGTGTGAAACGTGACAAATTTTTCGTCGCGGATCAGGAGCTGTGTGGATCAGCCATTTCTGCTTTAGGCACGGGTTTGTCCATGATATTTAATCACCCAGTAGAGGAGGTTGATACAACCAAGTTGCTGCAGACACTGGTGGACTCTGGCAGATTAATGTGCGATCTTTTTTATCATTTAAACAAAGCGAGGAAAGCGTACCTGTACCCTAACCTCGACAAAAAAGCAAAATCGCTTTTAGAAAAAGCTGAGACTGGAGAATGGTTATTTGGCCCTGATCTGTCGCAAAGGATAAAATCCGCTAAGGCGGTCGAAAAATTGGGCTTATCGCTGAAGTCTCCATCGAATGAGAAGAAGGGGATTTTTCGGGCGACGTCGTCGTTAAACTGGCGGGGCCCGTCCGGAAACTTTCGAGGCCAACAGCAGACGGGCGACAGACATCAAGGCCATTACCAGAGGAACCCACCGTTCTACAGGAACGCGGGGAGAGGCCGCACGACGATCCCAGCGCGCGTGCGGACAACGCCACCAGCGACACAGTCAACGTCGTCGATGCCGTCGACGTCGAACAAGAAATAAGTTCAGTACGTATAGCAGGGAGGTTAAGGTATTTTGTGAGTGCTTGGTCAAATATTACGTCTGATAGATTTATTTTAGATTGTTTGAGAGGTTATATAATCAGATTCGATTCTAACCCTCTGCAAGTAAATCCTCCGAAACAGAATTTATTGAATAAAAAGGATAAACCATATATGAACGAAGTTATGAGTAACTTATTAGAATTAGGCGCTATAAGCAAGGTTACAGCTTGTTCGGATCAGGTTATTTCGTCTTATTTTCTTGTTCAAAAGGCAAACGGTAAGCATCGCTTCGTACTGAACTTGAAATGGTTAAATAATTATGTAAAAACTAATCATTTCAAAATGGAGGACATTAGGACAGCTATGAAGTTGTTATCGCCAGGCTGTTTTATGGCTTCCTTGGATTCTAAAGATGCTTATTTTTTGATCCCGGTTCATAGAAGTAGTAGGAAGTTTTTACGTTTTATATGGAAAGATGAGATCTATGAATATAATTGTATTCCGTTTGGACTTAACGTTGCACCATGGCTTTATACAAAGCTGGTGAAGCCCATTATTAATCATTTAAGAAGTAAAAATTTAAGTTCGGTAGTTTACCTTGACGATTGGCTTTGTTTTGGTAGCTCGTATGACGAGTGTTCAAAGAATATTATGATAACCAAGCAATTATTAGAGAAATTAGGTTTTATCATAAATATCGAAAAAAGTAGTTTGATACCGAGCAAGAAATGCACCTTTTTAGGCTTCATTTTAAATTCAGAAGAAATGATTTTAGAGCTTCCACAGTCAAAGAGACAACAAATTTTTTTATTCATAAAAAATCTTAGAGAAAAGAAGGTTTGTAGTATTCGTGAATCGCTAGTTTAGTAGGCTGTTTAACAGCGGCTTGCAGAGCCATTCAATACGGTTGGCTGTATACAAAGGGCTTAGAGAGGCAGAAATATTTGTATCTTTTGAGAAGCAACAATAACTATAACGCTATTATGTCAATACCGCAATCTATTTCTATGGAGTTGGACTGGTGGGAAGCAAAGATTCTCAAAGCACATAATCGAATTAGAAACTATAAGTTTAATTTTGAAATTTTTTCTGACGCGTCGACTACTGGTTGGGGCGCAGCTTTGGATAGTGAGTTAGCTTACGGGTATTGGAAATGTTGATGTTAAAGAACATATTAATTACTTGGAATTGAAAGCCGCGTACCTGGCTTTAAGTCATTTTGCGGTTAACAAAGTTAATTGTGAGATTCTACTGAGAATCGATAATACTACCGCGGTATGTTATATAAATAAAATGGGCGGTGGTCAATATCCAAGACTCAACAAAATAACGAAAAGTATTTGGCAATTTTGTGAACAGCGAAACCTCTGGATCTTTGCTTCCTATATATCGTCTAAAGACAATGTGCTGGCAGATGGTGCGTCGAGAATGAACAATATGGATATCGAGTGGGAATTGGCCCCTGAAGTCTTTAGCTCTATAGTAAAAGAATTCGGTCCCATAGAGATTGATTTATTTGCTTCACATGATAATAGCAAGTGCGAAAAATATTGTTCATGGTTGCCTGAAGTCGGAGCTTTTTGTGTAGATGCATTTACACTTGACTGGGCGGAGTTCAAATTCTATGCGTTCCCGCCGTTTGCGTTAGTTTTAAGAGTTCTTCAGAAAATAAAGTTTGACCAAGCACAGGGTATTTTAGTCGCACCGTACTGGCCTTCGCAGCCATGGTATCCGCTCTGGTTAACCATGCTCGCTAAGCCTCCGATATATTTTGAACCTAATGTCAATCTTGTTTTATCCCCGGATAGGGCAAGGCATCATCCGTTGGCATCGAAAATGTGGTTAATGGCAGCGGTTATATCCGGAAAGCTTTCAGGATAAGAGGCTTGGACGATGTAGCGATAGATGTAATGATGAAATCGATTTGTGATAATACGCTAAAGCAGTACTGTAAGCCAATAGAAGACTGGGTAGTGTATTGTAATGAAAACGAGATCAACGTATTTGATCCTGAAATTAACGAGGTCATAGGCTGGCTGTGTATCAAGTATTCGAAGAACGCGTCTTACAGTGTATTGAATACATGTAGATCTGCTCTATCGCTTTTGATTGGAGAGAAAATAGGTAAAAATTCCTTGATTAGCAGATTTCTTAAGGGCGTTTATAACGATAGACCAGCTAGACCTAAATATGACAAAATCTATAGTTTAGATCCTGTTTTAGAGAGTTTAGGAAAATTGTATCCATTAGAGACGTTAAGTTTAGCAGAGTTAACAAATAAGCTCTTAGTTTTGTTAGCCTTAATTACAGCTCACCGAAAACAGACGTTTGCGTGTATTAGATTAGAAAACATAGAGGAAACCAAAGATGGGTTAGAGATTAAGATACCGCAGAAAATAAAAACGTCAAGACGCGGCGGTTTTCA
>UCOM01002388.1:0-26768 GCA_900474385.1 Ormyrus pomaceus | reverse complement strand
TAAAAATGTAGTTTTTGAGATATAGCACGTTTCATGTTTTTTCAAGGTCAAATTAAACAAATTTTGGAAAACTGATAGCACCATCGGAAAGTATAGAAAAAAATACATCGAAATCACCTGATCATCAATTTTTTTAGGTGAATTTTAGCCCTTTAATTACGAGCTGAAAACAACATCATTTTGCTCTAGCGCGCCGCGCTTGGAGAGTTGACGCGAAACGCCTCATTTGCACATTGTGCACCGATATTTCAAATTTGTTATTCATCTTTTTTTGACAAAAGATCATAATTCGATAAACTCGAGTGTATTCGATATATTCGAGAGAATCTCAAAGAGTATTTTTATAATAAGGAAGGAAGAATATATAAAGATATTATTAACAAGTACAGTCGTGTGTAAACTTAATTGAAAACAAGCCTAAAAAACTACACACTTCTTGAGTCAGAATCGTTTACAAATTTAAGTATGTGAACGTTTTCACTGATTTCGAATTTATTTCATTGATTTTTGCTTATTTAAATTTAGCGAAAAACATACGTCCAATTTTCATAATTTCGCGAAACGTAGTTTCGTCGACAACAATGGATGTGTGTGTGTATGTTGACATTGTTGACCCGATGATACTATGTGTTGGATTCACGCCAACTAAAACCCGTTCGTTTTACAATCAGATTAGCTTATCCAAAAGTAACCAGAATCCTCTCCGATACCTTTATCGACCCTCGGTAAAGATTCCCTTGCTCTGTCTTCTAATTCCTTGATCCCCGCGGTACTGCTACCAAACATTGCTTCGGGGGGGGGGGGGGGCATAAGGCTTCTGCCCGCTTCATCGTGACGTGGTCGTCATCTCCATAGTCAGTCATCAACTGTGGTCAGTGTTGAATGCCTTCCACATGCACTCACTCGCTCACGAGCACACACCCTCGCTCACCCACACCCCTCCCCCACTTTTTCGTACATGCGTGCATGTACGCCTGGATCTCAGCTTCTACTGAACGGATTTTCCTCGTTTACAGCTCATTTTTTTGTATTTTTTTTAGATGGCGGGGCCAAAAATTCTTTTTTTTTGTTTCGCTTATTCATTTTCGTTTTATCGTTAATTTTCGTATCGTTTACCTATCAAGGTGACTCTTGCTCTTATAATGATTAAAAATTTTGCATATCTAATTTTGACACGATGCGAAAATTTATTTTAATTTATCTTGTTCATGCAAAACTTACTATAATTTTCTTTTATAACTTATTATAATTTTCTTATTATAATTTTCTTTTTACTGCAAAATGTTTAACTCCGCTCGATTTCTACTTTGACTAAATTTTCCGGTTTCGATTATTTTAGTATTTCTTATAATTTCCGTTGTTGGGCGCCATTGAAACGAGGGTGTTGTCCTCTGCCTCAAAATCTTCTTTTTACCGGTCTAGCTTCTAAATCTTCTCGCACTTCGGAAGCCGCTCACGCTTCCGACGGACCGCGGTGAGTGGCGGGGCTCTTTCTTTGCAATAATCGGTAGAATTCCGGACGAAAGGGATAAAAGGTTTTGATACTTAAAAAAATAGACGCGGATTGCACTATTTACAGGTTAAGATTTTTTCACTACTTAAAACTAAACAATTATAAAATTTAACTTAAAATTAGGTTCGCTTTAAAACGAGCTAAACGTGAGCGGAGACTCACGCGCTTTCCCTCGATTTGCGGGCAACGTAATAATTAAAAATCGCACGGCGATGTTTGCTCTGAAGGCAGACGAATTTATCGTTGGATTCGTGCACTCGCTGGTCGCTCGCGAGGTACCTTGAGCCTTGATTTGGCATTCCTGGCGGCGGGTCTCGGAGGTCCTCGTGCGAAGTGGCTCTGCTCGTTGCTTCGTGCCAGGTCGAGTTTGCGGATGCAAATGTTGCAAATACAGATATTCAAAAAATTGAAAAAAAATAGAACCTTAATATCTTTTGAACTGATAAGTTTCATAAGCAGCAAAGGTATACAGCTCTAAACATACAAAAAATCTACCTTTTCTCAAAATTTCAAGTCAATTGAAGCCTTTTTACTTCCGTAATCGTTGAAAATAGATATCTCATTTTTTTCAGTTTTCAGCTTTTTTCTCAAAAACTAATTGACAAAATCGCTTGAAATTTGTATAAATTATAGTTCTATATATTGTTAATTACCAACATTTTTTTCAGAGAAATTGATAATTTAATTTAAGAGTATAATCTTTTTAAAAAAAAATCACACATTTTTGTTAAAAATAAAAGAACCATAACAACTATAGTAATTTTTTTTCTCTGAAATCATAGGTATTTTTATGCTCTTCAAAATGTTTTTTGTTCGATTGAAATATCTCAATCTTATCACTAAAATTTTTGAAAAATTAAATTTTTCAAAAATCGAAAATTGACGATAAAAAAAACTAATTTATAAAACTGCTTGAAATTTTCAAGCCCTGTTACAAAAATGAAATGAAACTTGTGCGCGAAATTTGAAGCGAATCTACGGCGTCGTTTAAAAGTAGTTAAGGGGGAGTTACATACATACATACATACATACATACGTCCGGACATTTTTTAAAAACTATTTTTTTGGATTCTCTGAACCTAAAAATGTGCTTCTACGTCAAAATATGAGACTCGAAAAATTTCACCGATCCAAAGCAAAATAGAGTAAAATAATTCCCGATCAGCACACAATTTTTTAAGTTGAGTTTTTAATTACAACATGGAAACTAAAAACAATTTAGATAGTTAATGTTTGATAAGAAAATATTCTTCGCTTCAAAATTCTTTAAATACCCTTGTTTTGAAAAAAATATTTTTAGTTTTCTTTGTAAAAATACATTAACGTGTCGAGCACTTTTTTGCGCTAAGCCCTTAGTCCGTTTACACTATTTCAAAAAATGTTCAAGCTGTAAAATGTTATCGAAAGAAAAATTTGTCATATTAAAAATAGTTTTATGTATTGCATTTATAAAATGTTTACTTCTTCAGTATTCTTCAGCAGGTAAATTATTTGAAAATTAGTAAAATATTTGATTCACATTCATTCATAAATAATTGATTTACAGTTGATGTAACTAGTTATGATTTTGAACTGAACAATAACTTAAGATTACATTCAAGATTTAAAAAAGAAGAAGCAAACAAAAATCCTAGTAAAGTAAAATTACATATAAATGGAAAGCTAAACACTAAACCACATCCAACCACGCCAAATACATTCATTGCTGCTTTTGATAAAGTAGACATCGAGTTGGAATTATTAAATTTAAAACAAAAAGTGAATTTAAACACTTGCGAAGATTTTAAAAAAATTGCTCCAACTTTTAAACTCCCGTTTCTGATTACTAAGGCTGACAAGAAATTACAAGCTGTAGAAAGTTACATCGCTGAAAAAGCTGTAGTAAGTTACTTAATATTCATATTCCAATATTTCGATTTAGTTTATTTTATTGTAAACAGTATATATATTTTAATATCAATTAATTTTCCTCATCTATTTCATAAAGTTTCAATCTATAACCGTCGGTAAAAACGACGACATAACTTCGGTAAGTTTGAAAAGGATAGTCGGCACGAAATTACAAGTTAACGAAATCCCGGTCAGGAGAACCGAGGCAAGGAGCTTTAATACCTTATCAGTTGAAGTAAGTGCATGTATATCACTTAGTAAGAAAATGCTTTAGATTTAACATTCAATGTTAAATTTTCATTTTCTTACAGCGCACCAATTATGGAAAGTGTAGAATAAACTACGTAGGTAAGAAAAAGAAAGACAGCAAAGATGAATGGAAGCTTGATGTACATTATTTTAAATATTATTGCGACGAGACAGAAAATAGAACTAATCCAGATACAGATTATCTAAAAGGTTTTTGTAATAGTGAGCCTAAAAAAGTTAGTACTTGGACTTTTAAAATAATGAATTAAACAAAGCTTTTGCACGCTGCACTAATTTATTTTGTATTTTTTTTAGATAAATCTTGCATTTGAAGAGAAGGGAACTTCGATGTTTAATTTCACAGGAGAAAAACTATCTTATGAAGAGCTGACAAGGAATTTATGGGGCACTTACCGGCCTTGGAAAAAAGCTCCGAAGACTGAATTAGAAATGAACATAATGTATGTTTTCTAGAATGCTATTTAAATCAATCTTCTTAAAATTATTTCCTAAAAACCATATTACTATAAACAATTCTTTAAAATCAAATATTACTAATTAGTTCTAGACTGGCACGAACACCGAGTACTGAAGGAATACAATTGCCCGATTTCGATGAAACAAACGCGGAAACTGTGCAAGACAATCAGTACATCCCAGTTACCAGAAGGCATATATCGGATGGTTACCAGGATGATCTAAGAAATATATATAAGGCTTTAGCTTGTGAGCCATATTATTACAATTTCTATCTCTCGGTATTTGATTATGCGCTTCGTTGCTTTGAGCTTTAAAATAACAAAGTACTTTAAAATAATAAGAATAATTAATTGTTTATAAATAAAAATATTTAGCATTGTCCCAAAGCCTCCTACAACCGATCTTTCGGTAAAAGATAATCTTAATTATAACCTGAAAACAAAATAATACATACTTACGGCGCGAAACGACGATGAATTAACGGCGTCGCGCCGCCGGCTAAGGTTTTTTGCTGCCTTCGCCAGCTTTTCGTTGGAAGTCCGGCGGATTTATGTACTTTTGGCATTCATTCGAAAATTACCCGTTTTCTCGAATCTTTATGGGCATTGGAATAGTTTGTTTATTGGCTTGGATTGCAGTTTCCGTGGTTTTATTCGTCCCAGTTTTTATCTGTGTTTTATACGAAAGATCGGATGAAAATCCTTCTTTGAATTTTGAAAAATTCCTTGTTCAATTGAATTGCACGCCAGAAATCCAAATCATAAAACCAGTTGAAGGGATAAAAAAGTTTAGGCTAAAATAGAACTTATGTTTTACAAAATTCATCTTATTTCTTTTATTAATTTTTCTACTTTTTTATTATCTTTATTCCACTTAACTGATTCTAAAGAATTTGCATAAAATTTGTTGAAAGTAATATAAAAACTAGACGTACAGAAGACGGATTTTACTAGAAGATATCTCACTAACGACGCTGCTCGTTTACACGACCGCAACATCCTGGTGCATTAGGGTGTATAAAGCAGCCCATAATTATCACCGGCTTTTCGAGAATGATGACCAGCAGCACACTCAGGCAGTCTTCCTTCGGTTGTCTAATCAGCTTAGAAATCCCAAAAATTAAGTGAATATATTAAGTGTTATCTTTAAATTACAATGATAGTTTCAAAACACTGACCTTTCGGGCAAACTTCTTATACAAAGTTGCGCTTTAAGCGCTCGATTACGCAATCGAATTTTCCTAAGAAAATTCATGGCGATATTAAACAAAAAAGAATATTAAACTAACTGAAAAACAATACACTGAGAAAAAAATTTAGTTGATTTAACTGATATTCTAATACTTTTGTCATTGATATTGTCATTGATTTAATAGAATCCGTACAGTTAAAGGCGCATGTTCGTTTAATTTAACAGTACGCAGATTGAAATAAAAGTAATACCATTAAAACAAGCTAATATCTAATATTTTAATAAAAATAGAAAATGAACAAGTAAAGTAATATTTATACTTTAATTATTCATTAAAAATCATTTTTCAATTTTTAAGCTTAAGAATGTACATAAATATTTCAGCTCATTTTTCGATAATGCTTGACTTTAGTTGTACGCGATAAAGCTTCCTTAACTGCTTTATATAAAATGTTTATCTAGGAATTTATTTAAAAGAATTGTAATGCATCAGTAAATTTTATAGCATGAAGCACAAACAGTTAATATAAAATCTAGAGTACATTTTTTTATTTCAAAATTGGTTGCAGTTACCATTTTATTTTTTTTACTTTATGATATATATTACATACATGATGAAGAAAATCGATCATTTTTAAAAGAGGTGGAATAGACGATAAGATTTTTTATTTAAAAAGGATTTAGGATATCTGAATGGTTTAAGTAAAAATGTTATGCACGGTGTCAAAACCGCTGACACATATTTTACACATATTTGACCAATTATTCTCAATCAATTGCCAATATGCTTTGTCGCGTCAATGTACAAATATTTTAAAATAGTCTTTTAAACCTGTATGGTGTTGAAGCATAATTTAATCTGCATCATGTAGGGGAAATAAATTGTAAAGTTTCAACGTTAAACATATAAATAAATAAGATATTTATAAATTATACAAACAAGTTTTCAAGATGCTATTTAAATAAAATTTTATACAAGTTTTGATATAATTAAACAACAAATTTGAATATAGGGCCATAGTCGTGTTTAAAAATGCTAATCTTCATAAATTTTAAAATGATCTGCTGGCATACATTTGTAGAAAATTCAAGCTTTGACAGATAATACACGCATTAATTACTCAATTAATTCGCATTGTGCACAACATTTTGGATAGGGCTTAGTTAAATCTTGTCCCGTTTTTCTCATGTTATCACCACACTGTACAACACCGCAGCTAAAAATGAAAAATATAAAAATTAATTTTTTTTTTAATAAATATACAATATTACAGAGTTACTCACGTTATCCATTCAATTTTGCTGCCTATTCGATACCGATGACAAGTTTTCCTTTTCGCAGATTCAGCTGCAGCATAAGCCTCGCATTCTTCTGAAGTCTCTTTTGGACAGATCTCTGTGGAAACTGCACGTTTTTGACGATAAGGAGAAGCTAGAAAGTTTGTACTTAATTAATTATTATGAAAATTCTGAAGTAATAAATATAATAATTACAGAAGTTTTAAAAGTTTAATTTGTACCTGAAATGACGCCGACTAAAATGACGCTTAAAATGAAAAAAGTAATAGCAAAGTTAAACTTCATTTTGAAAACTGGTTGTACTTTCTTCTTTCTGACAAAAGATACGGCTCAAGGAGAAGCTGCATCGATCAGTTATATAATCAATTGGGGTGACTTGGATAAAAATTGTATTCGTCAAAGATAAGAGAATTCTTTATTTAATAATTTTGCAATAAAAATCGCCATTGTAGATAAACTTGCTTAGATGCGAATATTAAAAATTAAAAATTGAGTATTAAAAATTACTATAACGCAATCATTACAGCTATTTGCATAACTTTCAGTACATTAAAAGCTTCAATTTGGTTATAAATACGTAAAACTTAAAAGTTTCTTTGTCACAATTATTAAATGGCGAATTATTAAACAAAATTGGGGCACATTTAGGAATCCGAATAAAATTTACTTGAATCTCCATTTGCCACTTGTTTATTCAATATTACCCGGTATAAGTCCAGATCTAAAATTATTATGTAACGCTTAAGATAAATTTGTTTAATTATTTTAAATTAAGTGTAAAAGTTAATCTTTATGTACCAGCTCCATTCGATTATTCCGGCGCTTATGTAAAAGTTACTACAATGCCCAATTTTCTGCTATTGAGTGAATATTTTTGTCTTCTAAAATATACGAAACAAAAATAGTTACTTATTACAAAACTTTATTTATTTACAATTAATTTCGAACAACAATCTGGATTTATTGAACGAAATAATTTTCAGCTGCTTCCAAATCACTACCATACATTTATAATTCCACAGTTATGCGTTAAAATTAAATATTGAGAACAAATAAACAGCTGAATTCCAAATATTTTAGAAAGTATAAATAAATACATACGTTAAATAATAAATTAACTTGAAACAGTATATTGATTTAAGATTTAGGGAGTAACAAATGAAAGTCTAAAGCAAAAGTATTATTTTTCCTTACTTGAATTATTGATACTCAAACAAACACTCAAAATAAATTTAAGAGAAAGGAGCATCGTAAATTGTATTGTATTAAGTTTATTGTATGAAGAATACAAAGATGATTATACATTGAGAGGAAAAAAGGAGTAAAATTACTATTCTGTATCATAACTAGTGTTTGTTTTATAACGATTTTAAATTATGTACGGTATCGCGATTATATATGTAACATATTACTGTCATATTTTTATTATTATTATTATTTATTCTTTTTATTATTATTATTATTATTATTCTATTCTCTATACTTATTCTTTGACTGGTAAACTAGATAAATTTTTATTCAAGATTGCGCGAAATCAAGCTTTGGACATGGAGTTTCAAAAACTCTGTTTTTAGGACTTTAAATATTTCAATAATAAAATTTATATTTAAATTTTGTTAGCTGTTCATTAAATTCTGAAATGGACATATAAAAATAAAATAATAATACAAACGGGATAATAATGGAACTATACATTATTTAGGAGTTGTTTTAATTTTATTATTAAAAAACATGTGAAAAATTAATCATACAAATAATTAATTATTCATCACGAATAAGGTCCAAATGAGCCGTCAAAGTAGTATTTTGAATAACTGGTATCAAAGTAGTATTTTATATAATTGGTTCGCACTTGGAACAACATTCATCGAAAGATTTAGTTAAATCTTCTTTTCCTTCTTTCGTACCTTCAGGGCATTTTTTTATTCCACAGCTAGAAGTGAAAATTGTACATATTTAGAACAAATCTTCTCGCTTTAATAATTTAATTTTATCACAAAAATGAAAAGAATATCTTACCTTAACCACTGGATATCTGGAAAGATTACGACACCTTGGCGGCAATATTTATTCTTTTTAGTTTCTTCTTTGACATAATCTTCGCAGTCTTTTTGAGTCTTTGCATTTTCAGGACAGCTTTCCAAACTCACACCTTCAATAAATAAAGACATATGTTTAGAAATATGCAATTACATACAACTAGATAAATTTATGAACAAAAATTATGAAAATGTAATAAAAACAAAATTATGCTCTTGAAACAATGCGTAGAAATTTAATTATGATATGCAACAGTATTATTTTAAAAATATATCATCATACCGGCATTAGTAGTGCTCAAATAAACACACAGCACAAAACAAGCCAAAGCAAATGTAAATTTCATTTTGTATTAATATTAACTTTCGGTATTTCGTAAACGAAACTAGCCGATGAAGCTGCGTTAATCCATTATATAAAGCACTTTAACTGCTTTATATAAAATCTTTATCTAAAAATTTATTTAAAAGAATTGTAGCGCATCAGCAAATTTGTCGAATGACGCGCAAACAGTTAATGTAAAATCTAGAGTACATTTTGTTATTTCAAAATCGGTTGCATTTACTATTTTATTTTTATACTTTATGATAAAATTTTTTATTTAAAAAGGATTTAGGATATCTGAATGGTTTAAGTAAAAATGTTATACGCGGTTTCAAAACCGCTGATACATATACTACACATATCTGTGCAATTAATCTTAATCAATTGCCAATATGCTTTGTCGCGTCAATATACAAATCTTTTAAAATAGTCTTTTAAACCTATATGGTGTTACAGATAAAATTTGGCATCAAAATAACTCATCTTACTCTTGCCATTCGAGTGATATTATATACAATAATTATATTTGAATGTTTCATTCATTTTATTAGATTCGAATATAATTTACTGAAATATTTGACAATACTTCTAACAGTTCCTTTATTCTAAAATTAGGTCATGCTTTTAAATTATTCATTTGTGAATTCGTTTAGCAAAATTTAAAAATCCGCAATCTAGTCGATTATCTAACCTTTGAAATTAGTTTTTAGATTTCGAATAAAATCACGTAGTAATTTCCACTTCTGTACATTTTTTTATAGTCAAGAAATCTTTATTTGATATTAATATTATGTTTTTAAATATCTTAACAACTCAAGGCCGAAAACAAGTATTGATCTTTATAAGTAATTTCACCATTTTACGTCAGTTAATAAGAGGCAATTGTGTTGAAGTGTTAAGATTAAACAAAGTTTTAGATAATACTTCATAACATGACATACATTTGCAACAGTTTTATTCATTAAAAAATGTATCTGAATCTCGCTCAAATATGTAAATTTGAAATTTTGCTGCACTGACTAGGAGAGGACACGACCTTTGGGTCACGGATTTTCTTGTAACTTTGGAATATGTTTTCTAATGTAAAGATATGAAAGAAGCCGCGTCCATTCAGTCTAGGATGATAAGCACGACCTCTTATACCATAATTACACAGTTTGTCAAGCAGAATTTTATGTTGAACTGTATCGAAGTCGATAGAAAAGTTGTTTGACTTGAGCAGAACATCTCCAAAAACATAATTTTTTTTTTAGCTTATATTATGGTATATGTGAATGAGTGTGAGGATCAGTGAACACGTAAACATTATTTTCTCGCATTTTAAGAAATGTATAGAAGGTATAGTTTTACACCACGTGACTAAACAAAAGAGCGTTCAAAATGACAGGCTTTTGCACGACTGTTGCGAGAACCGATAGGTGGTTGAACATTTATCTGCAAGTGGCAAAGTTTTTAGTTGATTAGTATATAAGACCACATCGGTAGCATATTTCATATATAGGAACAGCGTTTGAATGAAGTTTACTGCGAACACAATATGTAAAGCGTGCGTTACTTCCGTCTATCCGAAAGTACTTGAAAGCGTCCCAAAAGTGTATAACGAATAATTGCGAATTTACAAGATAAGTTTCAATGTAAAAATCAGACTGTAAGCCTCGCTGTAAGCATAGGATGTCACTGGAAGATATATTACAGAAATCCGAAGAAATCTATTTTTATTGGATTTTCTTTGATAAGTTTGAATTAATATAAATTTAGTAGTGTAGTAGAATTAATTGTGTTCATCCTACCAATTTAAGTAACATTTTAGTTGTGAATAGTTAATAATAAAATTCTATTGATTCAATTAAATCTTTCCTCAATGTGCACCTTACCCAATTACATAATGCCGAATCGGGAGAAATGTCAATCATCTGTAAAGCCCAGAGCGATTCGCGGAAGAAGCCGTCGCTCCCGTTCCGCGGCTCAGTTTTCCTCGGCGAAGGGAATCAGCTTAGAGAGGGAGAGAGAGAGAGAGGCGCCGAGGCGTCTCCGAGAAGAGAGCGCATGAAAGGCTGATTCCAGGAGGAGCGAAGTCGAGGAGAATAAAGGGATTCCGAAAGTCTCGCGCGCACCGATACTCGGTGTCCGATATCCCGAGCAAAACCGTCCGGAGTCCTTTCCAGCGTCGATGGGAAAGTCTCGTACACGTCGCTCTCGGGATTCCTTTGGATCTGCAAGCCTTCCGGAGTGATGCGTCGGCGTTGCCTTCTTTGCACGGACTGATCTCTTTAGGCTTTGCTGGATTTTTGTTCTTAGAAAAGTGCGCTTTTCTAACAGTGAGAATGTTAATATTGAACTGCCGCGTTGTTGGTAAGAAATGTTTGCAGATATTTTAAAGCAAAATTTATAAATAATAGTAAAACAGGTTAAAGTCTAAATGGGAAAATGGTTATTTTTGTTCTTTATGAAATATTAACGCACTACCTGTACTTTTGATAAAAACAGTAAGTACTATTCAGATCAAAATAAACTTCGAATAATACTTCGGAACTGTTCCTTCTTCCCGCCAACAGCCGTTACTTAAATAATAAAAATGTTTATCGCAGTATTTTACACCTTTAACCTTTCTAAAGTTTTCGGTGGAAATAAAGACGTGACTCATTGCGATCACGCACAATGTGTAATATCGTCAGGCGGGAAAGTCGTTCGGCGTTTAGTTACGGCTGTTCGCAGTGCGTGATTCGAATTCAACTACAGACTCGCCTTCCAGCGCGGTTGTCAACTTCGCGTACGAGGGCGAATGCATTCTAGAACAAAGAGATCAAGGAACGAGTGCTGTACTGCGAGCAGTCAACACCGGTAAATTTTTTACAGTTTATCGAGGTACATTGTTTCTTTAACGCAATCATCCGAGATACTTTGGAAATATTTTTTCAAAGTACGAACTCGTGCAATATCCAGTCACGATATTCTATTGCATTTTCTCGGTCGAGAAAAGCAAGAAACCATTATACCCGAGGGCTCCCTAAATCCACAATCCAGCGAAACTCCATTGCGGCGGCAGCACAACCCATTACCTCCCCGAAGGTCATTGTCCTCTCGCGTCAAGGTCCGCGAAGCCAAGACAATCAGGCTCGATGTACCGGCACTTGGCGATATCAGCCTCCGCCAATGGACCGCGACTTTCCGATAGTAGGCCATACCCGCGTACCGGACTACTACTCGTTGCGATTCCGGCTCCGGGCGGCTTCCGGGTCCAGCCGGAGCGGTGATTTGTCGCTCAACGGGCTTCGCGATGACGTCGAAAATTGCCGGAGCGCCGGGCTTTACGGGTCTCGGAGCCGCTCGTTTCCACCGATGTAACTGCCAATTGACCGTCGAGATGTGGAAATTAACAGGAAGTTTCTGAGATTAGTTCTAAATGAAACGGCCCCGATAATTGTAGGTAGAATTTGTATTCGTTTATTACTCGGGGGAATTACTCGATCGAACAGCGCGCTTATAGGTGCTTCTTCTTTATTTCATTTGGAAATCATAGTGATAATAAAATGAACATTTCTTAGCCGTACCTCCGCTATTCATTAAAACTCGTTATTTCTTTAAAAAGTTAAATAATCCAGTTAAAATAACGAACTCGAATAAGTAAATCCACTTTCGGCTCGGTTCAATAATATAATTAAGCAAACTCAGTCCGGTCAGAATTATACATCTATCGAGCGGCGAACGAGAAAGGCGCATCCCTTATGCAGCGGCTTATCGCGTTTCCGGCGCTTCATTAGCACCGGTATCCCTTCGAGGATTCGCGTGCTCGCATAGGGAATTCGAAATCTATCGAGTAACCGTCGAAGCTTTACGTCCATTCCCCCCCTTCCGACGAAAAACTCAATTGTGACCGTAGAATCTCATTTGCTTCTGGTATGGAGTGTAGGTATTTCTGCCACTTTTATGCACTGTCGCGTCAGACGCGCGTCAAAGGGTGTATAATTACAAGTGTCAGTTTGTAATTAGACACCTCATATGTCAGCGTGACGATATGAGGACGATTCGAAGAAAAGATTAGCGATTAGCTACTCTGGTTTATTCTTATAAAATTCTTATATTCCATCTAGAAACTAATAATTCAAGTGGCTAGATAAAAATTGCGGATCTTCTTCCAAGCCAAGGATTCTCTCGGCGGCTACATCCAGAATCTCCGAAGCTTATACCAACCGAAGCGCCCGCAATTACAGCTCCTTTCAAAACTGAAAAAAGAAACTCGAAAAAACAAAGCTGCATCTGAAATTGCGAGAGAGAGAGAGAGCCCCGTCGAGTCTCGGCTCGTGAATAAAGAATAATAATATCCCGCTCGCGGCGGCGGTCGGGAGGGCGCCCCGGGGGGGCGAGGAAGAAAAAAAAAGCGAAGGGAAGTCTTTACGGACTACATATTTTTTCCTTGGCCGCCGGCGTATATAACGAAGGGCTTGCGGAGCGAAGATAATGGATTAAAGTGCAAGGAACTGTCGCTCGTTAAAGTTGCATCGCGGCGGCTCACGAGGGAGCTGACCGGGGATATCGGGCCGGGCGAGAGGAACGCCGCAAGGCTTTAATCGCGTTCTCCTAGGTGCTGCGCGCGGGGGCCGTCGACGGGACTCTCGCCGCGCGCTGCGCAGCCCCTCGTATACAGGCGCCCCCCGCAATTATTTACGACCCGGAGAGCGTATCCTCTCTCTCTCTCGCGCGGAGGTGCACCCTGTTTTTGTCCCTGCATTATGTACCGAGCGTGTTGCGCGCCGTTGCTTTGCCGTTGATTTCGGCTGGATTCGGCCAGCGTCGGCTGATAGAATGTAATGGGATTTCGAATTTAATGAATTGTGTTAAAATTCACGCTCGTCTGGGAAAGTCTGAGCGTCAGCGTTTTGCGAATGTTTAAGCAAGTTTAATTCTAAATTATAATTTAAGTCAATAAAGCTTATTTCACTGTCTTCTCCCGACTGTCAACGAATAAATAACATCAGTTGGAAGTAAATCGCAAACAGCAATTACTGCCTTTCTATCAATTTAAATTACCGCATTGTTTATTCTCGTTGCTGAAACAAGTGAAACAGAAACACCTTCCGAGTGATTTGCGCTTCTGCCTCTTCGTCGTAAAGTCGAACTCGAAATTTCGCGACCGAGACTCGTGCATAATTTGCCTGGTCGATAAAAACTTCGTTCTTCGGCGCGAGAACGTAAATAAGGGCAAAATAGGAAGAGGCTTAAAGAGTTAAGCTGCAAAATTGAGTGAAGGGCTTAAGTAATAAATTAGTGGCTCTAATGAGTTTGAAAAGCAGTAAAAAGCTGTAAAAATGAATGAGCTGTTCTTCTTACTGGCTGGGCATAGGGCAACATTCTTCTTTTATGATTTAAGTGAATTTGATGGGCTTCGTAAAACCGAGAGATATTACGATCATATAAATTTCACCCTCCAGAACCTTCCATTTAGTAACTTGCTAACAAAGTCCGGGCAATAATTTACAACCGAACGGAAAATAGAGTTTTATTTTAAAATGCAAAATTTTCGGTTTCGAAATCGGAAATCATAATTCGACAGATATCGGATTTACAAAACAGAAGGACGGAAAAAGGAGGGCGAGAGCGGATAAAACCTTGCCGAACACGTCTCTGTACCCCTTTTGTGTTCAGGAAGCACTTAAGCTCCATCGGAATTCCCTCGCGTCTTTTTGTCGGAACTTTCTCTCTCTCCCATTGGTGTCGGGCAGTTTCCATTTACGAAAAAAAGGCACGAGAGAGAGAGAGAGAGAGAGGGAGGGGTATATACCTGTCCCCTGATTCCGTGAGTACAAGAGCGCGCTTTCAAGCTGTGTGATCGGTAGTGAGGGAGGAGGAAGAGAAGCTCGGGATAAAAGAATTTATACATACTGGTGTTTCTGCGTCGGGACTGATCAAAATTTTTCATTACATTTTTTGAAAATTTAAAAAATGTCATTCTCGATGATAATTGTAATTCAATAGAAGAATTTTGACTGATCTTTATATGAAAAAACAATTCTCACTTTTTATACTGAATATAAAAACTTAAGCTTTTTTTTTAGAAAAGGCTATTTTTAAATTTATATTATAATTCCTACTTCAATCTCGAAGTTTTTACTTATAAATCGATCAAAAAATATACCCAAAAACGATCTTCGCCCCAATCACCCTACTATTCATTCCCTCCCTAAAATCAAGTATACAAATAAAACAATTAACCTCCGACTCCCAGCTTCCGACGAGAAAAGCTCCAAGTATCAAAACGTATATCGGAAAGGTGGAAAAGGGGGGCAGAGCAAAGGATCGACGCGATCTCTCTCTCTCTCTCTCTCTCTCCCCAGCTGCGCTATTAACCAGGCGAGCCACGTGCGCTCTTAACTCGGTTGTTTCATTATCGGTCCTCGAGCACGGCGCTCGTCGCCGCCGTCGGCTCCGAGCCGAGAAAGGAGGAAAAATCGTGGCCGTCAGTTCGCCCTCTCCCGCGTTCGTGTGTGTCGGACTTCGCATATAACGCGGACGAAAGCTACAAAAGTTTCGACTGCTCGTTTCGCCGACTCGGAGGCCTGATTTGCGGTCGTTTTAAAAGGCGATGCGTTCGTACGAATATCGCGGGCGATTCACGCCGGGACAGCTGATTGCGAACGAGTCGAGTCTGTCGCGCCGCCCGGGATACTTGAGGCGACACTTGAGGTGCTTTGTTTATCGGTTTGCGCGGACTTATGCCCCGGCAAAGAGGATTTCCACTTTCCGCTGCGGTACCTGTTGATTTGCACGGCCTGCTGGACAATTTCAGATTTTTACGGTGATTTAGTTTTTCATGGTTTTTTTTTTATTAAAAGTTTTGCGCAAGTTCACTCGTTCGGTAAATGTATTTTCCAAAGGTGAAAAGCTCTCCGCCTCATTGTCAAAAATCTCATTTTTTCCGCCACAAATAAAAGCATAATAAATTCGTATATAAATTTCGCATAAGCTGTCATCCGACTGTTTTCCCTTCAGCGGTGTCCCACACGTCCGAAAATCGTAAAAGTTCTCATTCTTACACAAAGTATAAAACCGAGAGACGTAGCACGGAGCCGTTAAAGAATCCGCGAAATATTCCCGGCTAACGTATAAAGTTTAAATCTTACCACTCGGTAAAACCGCTTTACGGAAACGAGCGGGAGATCAAAATTTTTCCTCTAAAAAATTTCTGAGCCCGACCGCTCAGCCGGCTAGAAGGCCGCATTTACGTATAAGGTCCGCTCGTAAAGTTCACCGGCAATCGCACGCCGGAGCAGCCATGTATAAAGAAAACGGAACGCCTCTCTCGCGAGCAAAAAGGGCAAAACTTTGCTACGCGTAATTCGAAAAATTTTTCTGCGGTAATGCGGAACGTTTTTTGGTCGCTCTTCAGTTTCTTGAGAGAAAGTGGGGGGTTTTTTTTTTGTTCTGGGATGAATAATAAATTGGTAAAGTGTTTTTAAAATAGAATGCTGGCGGGTGAATATTTAACTAATGTTAAATTTTAGTTTCAAGACAAATTTAATTTAAAAGTCGAATGAGATTTACTGGACCTTAACGTATTGGAATGGAAATTCAGAATCGATTTCTGAAACGAAAAGAGAAATTTATGATTCCTTTTTCAAATCGAATTTTGTTACGGGATTTAACATTCGGCCCTAAATAAAAACTTATTCAATACTTGAATAAGATTTTTCAGCGGGGCAAAATCGAGAATTTAAAACCGCTTATAATTCCAAAGCAACTCGTCGTCAATTTCAAATACAAATATATAAAATTCATTCATCAGCCTCGCCGAAAACTGGGAACTGAATTTACTAGTCACCGCAAACTAATTCATCACCCTCAAAAGATCGAGCGAATTTCCCCTGGAAACGATTCGAACAGCAAAATCGTTTCCCACTTACGCAACGAACTAAGCACACTTCATCACCGGCGCGGCACGAAACTTTAATTCCCCCCCGCTCCCCCCAAAAAAAGATGATTCACCGTGGGCAACTCGTAACTCCTCCGTTACCCCCGGTACAACGCAGCACTTATCGCTCGTTTCTGTATCCCGGGTCGCATAATTGCAGGCTGCGCTCGCGCGCGAGCTTTCAGGAAAGTTTGGCTCGCGTGCAGCTGTTAAGCTCCCCGCTCTCTCTCTCTCTCTCTCTCTCTCTCGCGCGCGCGCGCGATGATGTTTTAATAATTCGGCGAGCGAGAGCTCGTGTCTCCCCGGCGACAATTAGCCTCTCCTCTCGAGTGCGAGCGAATCCTCGGACTCTAATTAACAGGCATTCGGTGCCCGCGAGATATACGCGGGAAAGCCGAACGTGTGAATGACGCGCGCGTCAGCCTCTCTCTCTCTCTCTCTGAATTGGCCCGTTTATAGATTGTCGAGTGCGGAGAGGGAAGGGGAGGGGGTGCGTGGCTTTCAGTGATTCACGGCTGTATGGAGATAAGACGTCGTTGGGACGATTATTGATTCCATCCATTCGCTGATATCGTTGGTCGACCGTTGGTTTGCGGGACTTGTCGCTTTCTAGAGGATGATGACGGAATTGAATGAGAAGACCTCTAGGGGAGATCGTGTTGAGTAGAGGCAGGGAGAGAGAGAGAGAGAGAGATGATTACTGCGTGCTTGGCGATACGAAGTTATGGAGATGGGGTTGTCAATGATACAGAAATTACGTTGTTAGGTAAATAAACAAAAATACAATAATATTTATATTTTCATTATGCTGATGTTAATTCAAACGTCAATCTTTTCATTGACTTCATTCTTAAACATTATATGGCAATATATAAGGCAATCAATTTTGTTGTGCAGCGCAGCTCCGATTTCAAGACGCTTTAGAAAAGTGTAAATTCTAAGGCATCTTCAAGTTTCAGAAGCGGCGAAACACGGAAGCCTTCACGGACCCACGTAAATTCTATAACGTTAAGCCGCACAGCAAGATTCGAGACGGTCGAGAGGAAGTGTTATTCCTTCGAAGAAGATATTGGGTCGCCGGTAATTGGCTCCGCGGGAGGATGGGATTACGATTGTTGGTTAATTTCTCTCCCCGACATCTCTTTCTCCCCCGTCCGCCGGTGAACTTCGGGTATAATGCGGCGCCGCGCCCGTAGTAATATATTCCGTGTAGCTCTCGCCGGGAAGCAGAAAACCCCAGATACTAAGCCCCAGATCATAGATACTACCGTTCGGATAAGGACGCGCCACTTCTGCGATATATACGCGTTCAGTTTTACGCGGATATTAGCCCGCGCAGAGAGAGAGAGAGAGAGATGCGCGAGCTTCGGTTTTACGCCTGACGAGGCCGCAATGGCACTTTGAGCGTTTCGCAATCAGTGCATAAATTTGCCGCGGATGTGTCCGCGCAATTTTAGAATCAAGCGGACGAAGGTTCGCTAAACAATGCGCCCGCTGATGCGCGCGGCCGGGATTTATGCGCGTTTACGCGCGGAAAGTGTACTCGCCGGAAAAGCTTTTGATTAATGAGCGCGAAATGCCGCGCGATAATCATCCATTGTGAAGGTGTCGCGGTCTACAATTTTAATGTTAATCCTGTCGAAGACGCTTTCGAATTATTTATTGATCGAGCAGCTGCTCGACTTTGACGTGCAAAGTTGTCGCTTGTTGTGAAATAATAAGCTGTCGCGCCAAAGACGAAGAAAACTCGAAATAACTTGTACAACTAATTCATAATTTTAAAATTATCACTGTTTCAAAATGAAGAAACGTCCGTATAACTAACAATTTACCTCCTACCGTTTATCCACTCGCTTGAATCTACAAGCATCGACAAAGAATTCTCGCACAAAAGGCTAAGAGCACTATTTTCCCTCTTTCTAATCCAACACGCCCGCCCTCCTTTCCTTCTCCAGCCTTTCCTCTCCCGGGCCAACATTCCGAACAAATTTGCAGAGCGGGAGTTAAGATACATCGGCTCAAACGCGCCCCGGCATCGCAAGTCAAACGTTTCGGCAACGCGGACGGCATTTCAATCGCGCCTCGTAGGCATACATAACGAGCTGCGCGCGCGCCTCCCTCTCTCTCTCTCTCTCTCCACCTTTTTCTCCGGCGCAAATTTGCAATTCTCCGGCGTGCAGAGGATCGGCGGCGCCCGGAATTTCGCGGGCGCGCGCGCATAACGCGCGAAACTCCGCGGCGTCTCATGCAAAAATTGCGAGGCGCGCCGGAGTGTCCCCGGGGGGAGAGAGAGACTCGCGCTTTGTCGCGGAAAAGGAGTGAGAGGCCGCCCCTCTCGCGCACTACAAGACAATGGACTTTTTCCAGACGAGAGCTTCTTCTTCTACCTCTTTGCTTCTTATTCCTCGCGAAATCGTTTCTGCGCCGCTCGCTTGTTATACCCGGGAGCTCTTTGCTTCTTTTTGGGGATATGTGTTCCTCTTCGCTTTTGGCTGGCTGATTTCTTGTTGCGCGTTGGAAATTTAGAGGGAGGCTTCAGACAATTGAGTTGGGAAGCTCGGAGGCGGTCTTTGCGGACGATACGTTTATCTTTTTTTTTAATTTACATTGTTTTGTTTTTATAGTTTGTTTATTTGAATTCGCGGTGGCGTGAGAAGCCGTTATCAACATAAACTCGTTTCGAACTTCGTTTGGTTCTTTTATAATAAAAAAAAATTTTTCGAGTTTTTTTAGCAATATTTATTTTTTGGTATATTTTTATAAATATTTATATGTTTATTCATTGAAACGAAAGCAAGCGCATTCGTTTATTATTTCAAATTCTTTCTCTACGTTAACGAATTTCAAAAATTCATCAAAAATGCATCAATACCCACCAAACATTACCTTAATCGACTAAAAGTAAAATAAAACGAATCGGTCAATAAACACCTAAAAATAAATTCGACCATCACACCCAATCAACTTACCTCGGCATGTAAATCCATTAGAGAATCTCAATAATACGAAATCAGTCGACTGGGCGGCGTACCAGAGCACGTCGAGCGCAAAACGAAACCAAACTCGCGGCTGCCTGCGATCCATCGGGACAAAATAATGAGCGCGAACGAATGCCGCGCCGCAGCCCGGCGTTCATTGACAATCGGCGCGTAGCGTGACGCCGAGCGCGTAAACGCTCGGGCTCGCCCGAATGTTCACGTAATTGAACATTTACGGGGACACACTTTGAGCGCGAGTGCGCCGGAAGTGCGACTCCAGTCGAGTCCGCGCGCTGCTCTAACGAACGACCGAAAAATCGTATCGGCGCGCGGCGTTAATTGGGATGTAGACTTCGATCGCTTGTAATTGCTGACTGTTCTTGCTGATTTTCAAGTGCGCAGTTTTCGATATTGCGAGTGAAATTCGTTAAATCCGATAAAGTCCAAAGCTATAGAGGAAGTGGCAAAACGTTGTTGAATGCAGTAGTTCCATTTGAAAATCTACAGTTGGGACAGACCTTTCGCGACGAAGGTTTAACGTAAATTCGCCGGAAGAGTCGTGCATTCTGCGTCATGAAGACTGAAAGCAAACATACAGTTCAAACGAGTGACGGGAGTGACTATCCGCCCAAAACGGATATATCGGTGTCGAGAACGCTCGGTTCGGATCTGGTACAGAAAACCGATGACGTGTGCACGACGGTTGCCTATCATGGCATCAAAGTTAAAAAGAAGGAAGATTCTATTACAATTGAAGAGCCGAAAATTGTAGTCGAACGGCGTCGATGGTACGTTGATATCTTGACATCGTTGAATTTTTTATAATTTATTAAGGAACAAATTATTATGTAAGAATATTGACATTTGAGAAGTCATAATTGGCGTCGTCGAATTGGCGTCACACGTTGAATATAATACAATTTATTATTTAGTTGAAACTGAAGACATCTGCATACATTTAGTTATGTTAATCTTATACGGAGCTTTGCCAGACAGATTGATCGTATTAAATTTAAACCAATTATTGTTTAATAAACGCGAAACCAAATACAACGCCGTATTCTCCAACGTCTTGTGCGTCTCCTGCCATCATTAAAAATGAACCACCCCGAGTGTCTATCCCCAATTTCGCCGCCCGGCAACAAATCATCGTGAGCTCGCTCGCAATAAAGACAAAGCGAATCAGGGCCCCGAAACGCACGCAATTCGCGGCGTAATGAGTAAATTCGCGCCGGCGCGCGAAGCAAGCACGCAGGCTCCATTAGTTTCCTCGAGGTCGTCAGCCTCGGGGTGGGGGCTCCTCCGAGACGCCGGCCGCGCGGAAGGAGGATTGCAGGTGCACACACGCGGAGAGAAAGGCCTCTGCGGTTTCACCGCGCCAAGACGCCTTTATTTCCCGCTTTTATACGCGGCCGCACGTGAGCCTCTCTTTATGCACACACAAAGGGGGGGGGGGGGGGGGGTGCGAGAGGGATGCAAAACGCGAGAGAGCGCCGAACGACGAGCCTGACGTGCCCCGTATTCCGAGCGGCGAGGAGCGCCCAACTTTGCGCGCAAGCGGACCGGAATTAGGATGTACGAGAGCGAGTACACATAACTGCCGGGCTTTTGGATTTCAACTTTATGAGCTCTACTCTCTCTCTCTCTCTCTCTCTCTCTCTCTCCCTCCTCGAGCGAGCCTTTTTTGACTTAGAAGCGAAACATAGAGTGCGAGGTGTTGGCCCGAGAGAGCATGAAGATAAATTCTAGCCAAGTGCCGTGATTCTTTGTTCTAATTCGCGCTTTTGGAGTGTTGGAAAGTTTTTTTTTTTTTTTTTTTTGGAAGTTAATATAGTTTTAGTGTCTTCTGTTTGTGATACTATTTTAAAATATTTTATTTTTTATGAATCTTATGCACTTTTTCATTACTTCATGTTTTATTTAAATCTTCAATTGTTGAAAAATTTCAATAAAAATAAAACGATCAAATTTGAAAGTTGTCAAATACTCTCAGCAAAAGAACTTTTGAAAATAAGCACAAGTCAGATTCCAAATCCAGTGTACTTTCATGAATTTAGAGCACTTAATAAAGGCCTTGAAATTGAAAAAAAATTAAGACCCTCCGGCAAACCTTAGCACCTCAGCGTCCTCCAAGTTTCGAAAACCAATCGAGCCCCCAGCCAGCCCCTGCCAGAGTCATCTCTTTCCTCGAGGCTCCAAAGATGTACTCGGGCGTTCTATGCCTAATGCATAATTAATTTTAATGAGAGCAGCTCGTACCCGTCAGGCGGCTGGAGAGGATCGTCCGTCTTCCCCGCCTCCTCCGCCGCCGAAAATTCAGCCCCCTCGACGAGCTCGTACTTCCGGCGCCGGCCGTCTCGCGGCTATAAATTTTAAAAGCAACTTTGGCGGGCCCACATAGATCCTCCCCGGCGCCTCCGGTGATACCTGCGAGCGAGTAAAGTACGTACTGCTGCTACTGCTGCTACTGCTGCTGCCGCTTCCTTGACCGGAGGCCGCGAAAGGACTCGCCTCGATCCACTGCTCCGAGCGATGGGAGAAATAAATGGGCGTTACGCCGCGGGAGTGAGAATTTTTCTTCGGCCTGATGCGCCAGCGTGCTGTTTGTCAGAAGTTGCTGCATTTATTTGATGAATAGTCAGCATTCGGGGCGTTAGGATTTGGAACTGAAAGAATCGTGTCCTATTTTTTAAGGATTTTCAAGTTTAGGGCAAGTAGTTGTGCTTTTTTTTAAATATTAATATTGTTTATTTAAATGAACAGTTTTCCATTTCTTTCGAAGAAATAGTTAGATTTAAAAATACTACTTTTTCTTTATTGTGTTTGAAATTTTGAAATTTCAGTAAAATACAAAATTTTAAAGTTGCTACATTATAATGGGAGTGAAGATTTTTGTCTTCTGAAATATATGAAACGAAAATAATTTTTTAAAAAACTTTGTTTGTCCAAAATTAATTTCAAACAATCTGGATTTCTTGAACAGGATAATCTTCAGCTGCTTCCAAATCATTACCACACTTAATTATAAAGTGTGAAATTCCACAGCTACACGTTAAAATTAAATATTTTTAAAAGTATAAATGAATACAAACGTTAAATAATACTTAAAACAGTATATTGATTTAAGTAATAAATGAAAATCTAAACCAAAAGTATTATTTTAAAAATATTTTTCCTTACCTTTATTACCCCACGTGAAAAAATTTTGTACAGTTTGAATACAAGTTGTAATAAGGGCTGTATTCAAAAATGATTGTACATAAATTGATAGAAATTATATACAAGAAGGAAGGCCTTTGTCCCCAAGGCGCTTTTGGGTGCCCGTCCGACTGGTCGCTAGGTGGCGTAGCGCGGATTTGTCGCGCTCGCTAGCAGACTAGTTGAGGCTCAGGGATATAGGTATCCGCGCTCGGTGAGGGTACTCATTGGCGTCTGGGGCAACAGTTGCCCCAGATGCCATCGTCAGCCCTACTGACGAGTCTGGTGGACAGCCCTGACTCTAGAGACAAAACGCCTGATTTGTTCCAGCCTCCTACAATACATACTATTAACATGAATTTGTTAAATTGTATATAAATTCTGTACAATAATACAAGAAAAATTAATTCTATATAATTTGTATCATTATTATGTAGAATCATTTTTGAATACAGCCCTTGTATACAATTTGTATTCATACTGTACAAAACTTTTTCACTTGGGATAGAGACAAGGAGAGGGGATGATTCGGCGGTCGAACGCCAGGCAGAGAATCTCGTCTCTGCCCGTTCGCTCTGAGTTCCGAATCCAACCGGTCGCGTCTCCCGTGTGCTCCAGCGAAACCCGAGCGTTCCGGCGGAAAACTGCGAGAAAACTCGCATGACAGGCAGCGAGCGGCCGAACAATCAGCTGCGGAGAGCCCAGCGATTTTCCCTTCGACTTTAAAGTAAGTGCACAGCAGCAACATTGTGCGTTAAAGTGAGTTCTTGTAAATAGCTTTCATTTACTTTGTTTAAATTCTATTAGTTACGCGAATGTCGGTCGCGAGTGCCGAAACTGCGCGCGTAAAATAGTTCTTTTATTGTAAATTAGCTTCGCGAAAAAGAAAGACAAATTCGAGAAGTTTCGAGTCAGGAATTCGCGTCCTTGACGAGCATAGCCGTGCATAGCATTAGTAAAGCATCATTTTATAATTATTAGGATAATTAAATAAAATCTTATAGTATATTAAGTTACATTGAAAATATCAATCTCTAATGCTTTATTAACCTCGTCCTCTCCTTTAATCGTAATGATTCAGTTATAATAATATCTAAATTGAATATATAACGTAAAATGCCATTACAATTGTTAAAAATGGAAAGGCGAAATAGATATAAAATATTATAATTTGAATTTAATGTTGAATTTGGCTTATTTTATTTTGAATAATTATTACAAAAAGCGAACGCAAAAATGTATAATATCGTTTAGTTAAAATTATGCTTTTAGTTGTAAAGAGGAAAAATCTCCTCTCGTTATTTTGTTTTGTTGCGCGATTTTTGAGCCGATGGAAATTCCCATGGCTCAATATTTTGTTTATTTAGCCCGAGCTTAAGTAAGCGCAATTTGTTTTTTTCTTAGAATAATCTCGACGCAAAAGCAATACGAGTAAGCCGCGTCTTTGTCGCTAATTTCTCAGAAGAAATTCCTTCTGGGATTTATTTAATTGTTTTCAAAAATAGTGAGAAGCTCTTAGTCTGGTGAAATGGGATTAAAAATTAGTATTGAAAATTAAAATAAACTTTTTAAAGGCCGGGAATTTAAATAGCGGTCTTGTAAACAAAAGATTCGCGAATGTTTACACGCACGCGAGCGAGCGCTTTTCGGGTAAAGCGCTTGCTCCCGGCCCTTTAAAATAAAGGCGCTCACTTCCAGCCCTTTAAGGGTCCGGTAGACAGAGTGAATGGGGGTATTTCGGGGCAAATTTATTTGAGTCCTACAGGTCGTATAAATGATCGGATCGCGATAAAAAAAATTAGGCGTAAATAGAATTGAATTCCGCGCGCATCATTTTTTTCCGATTTTCGATAAATGACCTAATTAGCGAGAAATAAAATGATAAAGAAATTATCGCTATCAGCTGATCAACTAGACATCGATTTCGGTCTACCGGACCCTTAAATGGAAACACGGACACGAAATTTCCGAAAGATCTACGCACTCTATTAAAAACACCTACTTCAAGTAATGTAATCAGCATGGGTAGTGGCCATTACTGTCACCTGGGTTTAATCACTGTTATTAAAAAAATAATTGCAAATCGATTTGCACTGAAACTTAAATACACCTATATCGAACTCTTGATCGATATCGATGGTGCACCAATAACTGGCAATTCTTCTGAAAAAGGAGTATGGACGATTCTATGCAAAGATCAGGAAATAAATGGTGTTCATCTTATAGGAATTTACTACGGTATTGGCAAACCCAACGATTCAAATGAATTTTTGAAAGTGTTTGTCGAAGAAGCAAAACAACTGATAGATAATGGATACGTTTATAAAAATGAAGTTGTTAATATTAAAATTAAGGGATTTATATGCGATAGTCCAGCGAAATCATTTATTCTAAATACAATACATCCCACAGGATATTTTAGTTGTAGTAAATGTATGATCGAAGGTAATTATTATGCATGCGTTTACTTTCCATTACCGAACCTTAAATCCTTACAATTATATTGCAATGAACGATTAAGGAGCGACAATAAATTTAAGAATCTAGAATACATAGAAGATTATCAGCATGGCAATACAATCTTGAATGAGTTACCAAATGTTGGGCTGGTATCTTGCATTCCATTAGATTCTATGCATCGCGTTTATCTTGGAGTAACCAGGCAGTTAAATAGGTATTTGGTTGGGTAACAAAAAATGCACGAATAATAATTGTAAACTATCAAGCATTGAAATAACAGAAATTTCTAAAAGACTAGAAAATTTAAAAAAGACTTTACCATCCGATTTTAATAGGCGCTCAAGATCGCTAATTTATTGGAAAATTTGGAAAGCCACCGAATTTCGTCATTTTTTGTTATATTTTGGCCCTTTTATATTAAAAGACATTGCCAGAACTGAGATTTACAATAATTTTTTATTGCTTCATGTAGGCGTATCAATTCTAACTCATAAAAGATTAGTTTCAGACGTTTAAAATATAAGATATGCTGAATCGATCTTGATACGTTTTGTCCATAGTTTTAAAAAAAATTACGGTAAACATAATATAACTTACAATATTCACAACTTGCTACATTTAGCAAAAGATGTTGAAAAATATGGACCATTAGAAAATTTCAGTGCCTTCCCTTTTGAAAACTACACATGTATGTTAAAAAAATGTATAAGAAAAAGTGATAAACTATTACAGCAAATTGCAAGAAGATTAGCAGTATACGAATTTACAAACATTGATAGAGTTGATTTCCATTCTAGAAAAAACGAATTTGATCTTAAAAATCCCCATTCTCTTGGAGTAGTGAGTAAAAATGAAGAATGGAATCAACAATATAAAATTTTTAATTATAAATCATGCAGATTGAATATCACTGATAATAGAAATAATTGCGTAATGCTTACAGACGGCACAATTGTTAATATTCTAAATTTCACCATAAAGAAAAACGGTACATTATATATCATTGGAAAACGATGCTTAACCCTTTAATGCCGGACACCTTGTTTTTACTTCAATATAATTTTTTTATATTTTTAGTAGTGCTACGAAAAAGGGAAAAATACTGAAAAAATTATTTTTGTTAATAAACGTTGGTTTGTGTTAATAAATAGTAATTGTATCACATATGATACATGAGGCAATAATGAAAAGTTTTAATAATTAGTAACGAATGTATTAATGAAATAAATCTTTTATTATT
>UCOM01002387.1:0-26771 GCA_900474385.1 Ormyrus pomaceus | reverse complement strand
TTTTTAGGCTTCTGGGGGGGGGGGGGGGGGAGCGGTTCGAGTGCGATAATAAATTAATCGGTTGCTATTTATTTCTGTTGCCGATCGTGAATGAAGAGTGATTGCTGATTGAAAATAATTAGCTTGAATTAAAATCAGCTGAAAAACAATGAAAACCGATCTTTGCTGATCGAAAAACAAGATGGTTTGTAGAAAAAAATGGAGGAAACTGATTGATCAAAGCATCAAAAAACTCTATTTAGTTATACCAATTTCCCAATTATGTATAAAAATACTTTACAATTGCAAATTAAAAAAAAAAAATTTACTAAAGCAAATTTCAAAAGGCATTTTGAAATTTCTTCTAATCACGAGATTAGTCGAGCCCGTCTCTTCGCGCGGACCATCGCCGTTCTCAAAAAGCGTGAACTCTCGCGACTCGCGTGACGGGGAGAGAGGCCTCGAAGAGTCTCGAAGAGGCGCACGTGCCGCGCCTCGCCGCGGCTATCGGAATATCCGACGTCTAATTACGGCTTTCGATTCTCATTTACCGAGAAATCCGGAGAGGCGCCTCGGGCGGCGGTTATACATAAGACGCTCGCTGGCCACTTGTGCAAATTGACACTTTGACGGATAAAAAGGGAGCCTCGTGTATTTCCGAGCCTTATCGTTTGAGCTCTCGAGTTTCCCAGGTGGAACGATATAATTGATTATTCGCGACTCCCGGTAAATAACAAGAGCGAGCCGCTGATATCGGCGAGTGACGACGAGTCGTACGAGAGGGAAATGAGGTAACGTTGCCGAATCGATCGAAAGAGTTGCTGCAGGTTGCATCGCGAATCGTGTCTTATCAATGGAATTCGGGCTATTTTTAGCAACGTTCCAGGAGGCTGCCGATCGCGAATTCATAATTTTGAATTAAGTGCTTTTGGGAGCCGTTCGGAAATACTTTTATTGCTCGCAGCTGTGAGGATTAAAAATATCGTCGGTTTTAAAATATACAAACTGGAGGCAAAACACGTTTATATTATTTGTATTTGCACAGAATGCTTAGAACGCGTATTTGCCGTTGTATTTTAATATCTGAATAAAAGCGACTAAAAAAATTTGAATAATTCGTTGCTTTGTCGCCGAGAAAAATTAACAAAGCAGAAATATATCCCCCGACTGATTACTACAAAATTGCGATCCAGTTCTGCTTGATTTCGATCCTAATCTAGATGATCGATCGATTAGGCAGAACGGCCAAAACCGGTCGGAATCTTTCTAAAACTGCATTTCGCCGAACAGTTCGCACTTTTAAACCGAATCACCGAGAACGCCTAAAAAATCCCAGCCGCGAAAACAAGCTGAAAGATCTCCAGCCGAGTATATACATTCTCCCCCCTTCCGTCCACAGCCGAAGTGCAAAAAGCCCGGGAGTACATAAACCTCCTTCAAAAACGAGCAGCAGATCGCCTCGAGACTTGAACCTGCACCGGTCCACCTACTTGCCGTCCGTCCCGTCGAAGGCGTCGTTCCCTTTAAGGAGCTCGTTCGCGCTACTGACCATAGCGAACGGGCGCCTTCTATCCCTTTATACTCACGTACACGGATTGAAATTCCGCGCGGCTCTCCATTCATGCTCTTTTGCCGCCTCGTCTATTTCGAGCCGCGCGGTTCTCTCTCCCGGCGAAAGAAAGAAGTTAATGACTGCGGAGCCCGGATTAAAGTGCCTGCTTCGTTAGCCGCGCGCAGCCGTGACCTTGGCGCCGAGGAGGCCTTGGCGAAGGGAGAAGAAGAGCGGAGAGAAGCTGCTCGAGAGCGGCTGGGAGCCGCTGGGATTGTCGTCATTGATGCCGCTGATGACGTTGGGTAAGCTGTTGTTGTTGCGTTTCGATTGGGTAATTATGACAGGTGCAAGAAGGCAGGCTTGGTAATTAAATGTGCAATGTGAGTTTGATTCGTATAACTTTTGGTATACGAAGAAGATATGCTTTCTTGTGAGAGATCTTAGTTCAAGGCGGAATGTCGAAAATCTCGGGAAATATCGGTCGAAGGCAGAAAAGTGAAATGAACAGCGCGATGCAAGAAAAGTCGGAAATTTAACCTTCCTCTCGCTCCAATTTCAAGAAGCACCCAAAAATGATAAAATCGAAATACAGCGACAAAAAGTAAAAAACTGTTAGAAAATAAGGCTCCAAGTTCCGAAAGAAGACAGCAGCGCCGACGAAAAAAATGAAGCCAGATCAAAGGAAAAGCTAGAGATCGAAAAGGCTCCGGGAGATATTAGGAAGAAGAGGCAGGCTTAGCGGAAAATGCGCAGAAGATAAAAGGCGTACGCCCCGAAAACTTGTTCCTCGGAGTAAGCCTCCAACTCCCTCGCGGCAGCCCGTTTTCCATTGCGAGAGGGCATTGGGGGCAGCGTTGTGAAAAAGGAAACTTCTTTACCGACACGTATATATATTATGTTTAGACGTAGCTTAATAAACCCAATATCCAAGATCCAAGATTCAATTTGATAATGACGATGTAAAATAATATTTTACCGTTAAACGTTTATTAAATAATCTTTAGCTTTAACCATATATTACAGATACGCAGAAAGTAGTAGCTTTTAATGAGGTTTTACGAAAGAATTCTCGGCTTCTTCCCCGTCTGAATGTCGGGACCACCGTTCTGCTTTGGTACCTCGAGCTTTTGGCTGCTGGGACTTTTCGATCTCGGTTTCTTCTCCAACTGACTTTTCGAACTGCAGCTTTGCAGCTTTAATGCTTCAAGCTTCATGCTTTTGGGAATTTTCGATTCCGGCCATTCCTCCGATCGAATATTCGAATATTCGTCGCCTTTTTCACAACGCTGCTTTGGGGTTTAAATAACTGGGGCGCGAACTTCGCCGCGCCTGCGCATAGCTTTCCAAACGGTTTCCAGCCCAAGGTTGAGTGCCGCCTCCACCGCGGAGAGGGATTTTTTGGAGGGAGCTTAGGATTACTAAGTATTTGTTTGAACGTCAGTCCGGTGCAGGCTGTCTTTCAATTGTGTATTATTATCGTCGATTGAAATTGTTTTTATAAAATATCGTTTATGTTGCGTAAAGCGGCTTGTTCTGTTTAGATCGGAATGATACATTTACATTTTTCACGATTCAATATGGTATCGTTCTTTAATGCTCACAAGAACAATATGTGAATTAGTTTTTTTCTCACTCCCCTTTTTTTCGAGCCATTATAATGTCGATCGCGAATCAGTTCGCCGCACAATGCTAATTATGTAATAATGCACTCAATGTACCCGCCATTTTCTTAACAAACATCGCGCTCCTTCGAAATGCAAAAATTGCTCCAAGAGCAAATATTCGAAAGAAGCGCAGAGTCGCCCTTTCGCTTTTCAAAAAGCAGCGGACCTTCTCGAAATAAACGCTCTTTTCAAGCAGAGCGCCTCGCGCATCTCCGCCTCACAAAAGCGAGCCCTGCCAAAATAAGCCAGCCTTGGCTGCTCGGTTACACCTCGAGAAAAGTAACGGCGAGAGAGAGAGAGAGAGAGAGAGAGAGAGATCATTTTCGCCCGAAAAAAGGACGGCCGCCGCGCGCGAACATCAGAGCTCGGACCAGAAGCGTCCCAAGCCTTTTTTGCAGCCGGAAAAAAGCCCCCCGCATCCGATAAGAGATTGTACGGCGCGAGGAAAATGGGCGGCCCGGATAAATAGGTGGGGAGAAAATTTAGAGCGGTATTTATCGCGAGAGATGCGGTCATTACGGGGAGGCGATTGCGGCCGAAGTCGGAGGATTAATTGCTGGGGTGTTTTGGGGCGGCTGATGTGCAGGGAAAGAGGGCTTTTTAGGGGCTGCTAATATGTTTTTGGTTTCTTAATCGAATTATTTCTAGTGATTTGTGTTGCTTGACTGTTGAAGAGGTAGTCGTGTAAAGTAGCAATCATTTGACTTAAAATTGCTTCCTCTTAGAGGAAGCTTTCTGATAGCAATTTTTGAAGTTGTTCTAAAAACCTGTTAATTGGATCACCATTAAATTTTACTGTTCATTAAGTTATAAAACGGATATATAAAAATAAAATAATAATACAAAAATAAATAATTAATTAAATATAGAATAGTTTGAAATTATGTTGTTGAAATCGATTGTTTTTAATGAATCGCGGAGATAATATTGGAACAATAAATTATTTAGGAGAAAGCTAAGTGCCAATGAATTGGCAGCGGTTTTTTAAAATTCTAGAGTTTCATTTGTTTTTTCTAAGTTGAGAAAAACTGCTCACTTTTACGATGTGCATGCACGTTATACTTGTTCATATTTCTGCAAGCGCTTGATAAAACAGTATTTATCAAAAATAATTCCGTACGCAATTCTATAAATATTTTCACTTTAACTTTTGCTCGACTGGAAAGCTTCGAATAAACACGCAATATTTTTCTTCGCTAAAACTTGGGAACGCTTTGTGTCACGGTTCACTAACCGATTTTCATAACTCTTAAGTGTAGATTTATTGCTTTGGCTTCCACAACAAATATAGATAGTTACGGCTGTAAATCTTCCTAATACCTTATTAGAGAACGACTGCAATTCAAGCTGATAAATGAAATTACTCGCTTACTTTTAGAAGCGCCATACATTTTTCGTTCTCGGGTCAACTGCGCTCGAACCTCTCCACGAATCAAGTCCTTTTAACATTCGCGCGCTTTAAAACTCCGCAGTCCAAAGCTACATAAATCAACCATCCGCCTGCGTACAAAGGCCCCTCTTAATTACTTTTCATAATCGAAACGCGCTTACGAGCTGTAATGCGCAAACTGTCCTCTCGAGTCCCACAGCAGAGAGCCCGGGAGAAAATAATTTGCGCCCTCCTTTCCTCGAGTCGATCCTCCGCTCCATTCCCCCCTCCGGCCGTAAAACTCGAAACGGCGGACCGCCCAGAAGCCGCGTCGTCGAAGGGCCCCCCGAAACAAAAGGCGAAAAGAGCGCAGAGGCAGAGTCGGCGTTAAAAGCGCGGCAGATCGGTCGGACTAACGGTACGCCGTCCGACTTCCGCGATTATTAGGCTGCCGCGCGCGAATGAAGTATCGATCGTTAACGTCCGGCGGATTATTGCACTTTTACGCGAGCGGGGAGCCTCTCTCTCTCTCGGCTTTTCTCTCTCTCTCTCTCTCTCGCTGTGAGTGTGCATCCTTGGAGGCGAGAAACACGTGTGAGAGAGCCGTTAATTGAGGTTCCGCTGAAATTAAGTAACTCCGCTTTTACGGCTTTCCTTGAAACGCGGCCGTCTAGACTGCGGAGGAGAGGCTTTATTTGCATCGGCTTTTGTGTAACGGCACGTTCTGCCCGGCTGGGAGTCGGAGCTGCAGCCGACATCGAGAGTGGAGTTGCTTGGGCTTTCCTTTCTTTTTTTTTTTAATTTTTTTATTTTTTTTTAAGTGTTCTTGGAGGCGATTTGTTGTTTGGCGGATGATTTTAATGGCCGCTTTTTCTCGTCGAGTTCTGGGGAAACTCGGAGAAAAAGTCGTGTAAACAAAGCTGTAATAACTCAAGATCAAGCTCAAGAATGTTATTGACGCTGTCATCTCTCGCACTTCAATGATCTCTTGTTTGTCGCCGCTGGAAAATTGGACGTTCAATTTTACGGAAAGGATAATTCATTGAAAAACTTATTGTTGATGTAAATCGTGCTTTTAGTGAACGAATTTTCACAAGTGAAAACTGTTTCGCCAATTAAAAATTGCGCTGACGAAGACCGCAGCTTAGCGGTCGAAACTTCAGCATAATTCTTGATAAAGAAAACATCAGTGGGCAGTACAGAGCACAGTTTTTGTTGGAATTATCATAAAATGAACAAGTGATTCAATTGATATATGTCTTTGCCTTTGAACTACTTTCTTTGATTATTTAAATTTTACATTTTTAAACAGCAATTTGTTACATTCAACAAGCATAAAACTATCGAAGCTCAGATAACTCACTCGTTGCACAAGAAAGAATGGCGCAGGTATTACAAGAGAAACCTTTTTTTACCAGAAGCAAATAAACAAAGTCTGCTCGTCGCCTTTTTCCCAGCTCTTAAAAAGAGGCAAAAAAAACCCGACACCTCGCCAAAGCCATCAATTACACACCGAGTTCGCATTCGCCCCGTAAAAAAACACCTCCCGACTACAGAAACGATTGCAACGCAAAATTTCCATTCTCCTCATCTTCGCACGCTCGTCGCCGTCGCGGGGGGTGGGGTAAAGCTCCGCGTAATCAGGCCGAGAGCGATAAGCGGCGCGGCCCGCATCGGAACGGCGGCAGAAACCGCTGAAACGCGATGCTTTCGCTTTGGCTCCGCGAGCGAATTGATTCCTTCTCGTGTGTGTGCGTGTGTTGCAGGGCTCCTGCACGCGACGCTTCGGGCTCCGTGCAGTTCAATTGCGCGGAGCTTGCGGGGATTAGCGGCGTGTTTGTTCGCTGGCTTGCAATTCCGGGAATTGATTCGTTCCGAGATAAATTTTGGCGGCGGCTGGGAAGGGGTATGATGGGAGGGTTCGGTGGTGGGCGGTATAAAGGGGAGGGGGAGGCGAGTTTAAGGATTCGCGGTTGTACTTGTGATGATTTTTGTTTCGAGATGATCCTTTTTTTTTTAGAATATTGTTTTCGTTAATGTTATTGGTTCGGGGAATCTAAATAAACTTTTACGAGTCTTTGTTTTTTGAAGTTTCGTAAGAAAGGCTGTTTGATTTATTTTTTTGTAAAATATCGAATTTTGAATCTAAATGTTTCTATAAATCAAATGTTTCAATAATCTATAAATAATCTGATACGTATAAAAATTTTATTATGTAAAACAAATAAAATTAAATGTAATCTATTGCATTCCTTTAAAGATTTAAAGATTACCCGCATTTATTACATATTTCATTATTGTTTATAAATCATCCATTTAACAATAATGAAAGGCTGATTTCCAACTAATCAATGCTCATACTTTTTATACCATAACGATTTTATTTTACAGCTTTTCCTCTATAAATTCCAGTAAACTTAAAAAAATTCTGAATAATCATTCATCATTACACATATATCATTCTTCTTTTTATAAAATATCCTTTAACTACTTTAACTACTTATCTAGATCACATATAATACGCAGAATATAATTGCGCAGACACTGTTTTCTGCTATTGTATGTGCAGTTACGCAGTATCGAGATAATTTCTATGATTCACATTATAATTAAACATTCTGAAAAACAGTATCAAAAAATTCGAAAAAAATGTTTATTAGTCGTTATAAAATCAGAGCGAGAATTCAAAAAAATAATTAGGATTCTAAAGCAGTTAGCGAGTTATGAAAAACTACGATTAAACGCCTTTATGTTTTTACAACTAAGAGGAAAACAAATAAACGATTTATCATAAAACCACGGACGGTTAACTCGCCTATCCTATTATTAAAAAAAAAACAAAATTGATAAAAATTGCTCGGGTATAATGACAAAACTACCCAGCATAAATATCCTCACGTTTTGTATTCCAATTCGAAACGAGGCTTACATAAAATTTCAGAAGCGCTTATCAATCGATCTGCTGATGCAAAAAAAACAGTCATTAGCATGTACATTAAAAATAGTTCAAAAAACTTTATTTTTCTTCGTAAACGCATTTCCTGCAAGCATTTAATTGGTTCAATTCCGGACAAAGAAACCGCTTATTTATAGAATTTTATGAAAGATACTTACTTCTCGCTTCGTTCCGTCGTACGTCGTAAAGAGGAAAAAAAACAGGCGCTCTTGAAAAATATCATCCAGAAAATGACCGAAGTGTCGAGCCTTCGGCGACTTTTTGTCGACCCATTTTTTTTTTCTCTTCCCATTAATATTCAAGAATCGTCGCGATCGTTGCATTGAGAATTGCGACGCGGAGACACAAAAACAGAAACACACCTCTATTTTCGAGTTTTTTATATGCACTTGAAAATACATTCTGATTAATTTCATTTCAACTTACAATGTATAATTGAGATTTTTTTCCTAAGTTTAATTAATTAATTATGGATTCGAATCTGAAAAATTATTTAAATTCACTACTAAAGTGTCTCGAATAGAATTTTTATATCTCGAGTAGGAGGTGTGTACTTTTTAATTGCATACAGCAACGGAACAAGTTTTTATCAGGTAGACAGAATAGAATAAAGCTTTGAATAATATCGTTCAAGTAACTCGTCATGCTTTTTCCATAATTAAGTAATTCAATTCGAAACATTGTGCGCCAAGCACCGATAATTCTGGAGAGATCGATAAACTGTGAGATCCTCTTTTTATGGTAATCCAAAATCCTCTCCGCAATAATTATCGGTGGGTAAATGTTAACAATGAACACGACTTCCTACTTTGATTAATGAATATTATTTACAATGCAAACTAAATCGAAACATAATTTTTTTTTACAACGAAACATAACATACGTCATTGAGAAGGCGGAAGACTCACTAACTCAGATGTTCGACGTACATTCGAACGGTCATTTGAATATTACCACATTATAAGTCTTATTCAAGTGATTATATAAAAATTGTATGCGTTGCGTGTTTTAATGCAGAAATTGAATTCGAAACAGTTCAACGCGGTATTAGCTCATCCGATTATCTTTTAACTTTTATGCTTTTTTTCAAGTTGAAATAACTATATACAACATCAAAAGAAATGAACAATTGAATCGAATTGCAATGCATTAATTAATGAGTTTAATAATAAAAGTTCCACCGAATCAATAAACCCTCCACCCAAAGCTCTAAACACCGCACCTTTTCCTCAATCCACAAAACGACTCATCGACCGAACAGTATTATTCGCCCAGATCCCCAGAATGCAGCTCAAAGCGCAAACACTTCCTTCCGCTCGATCCAACAGTGCTGCATCGCTCTTTTTCCCGAGTATTCGGAAGGCCTTGGCTCCCTGCTCGGCGGCAAGAAGCGAGCGATCACGGAATCAGCCTCGCGCACGAGAGGGAGCTCCGATCTAATGGTCCGCACGTGCAGCTCGACCGTTTAACGGGCTGCGAATCGGCCTGCTTTTTGGCGCGGCGTCCGACACCTGTAACGACGGCCTGTAAATTCGCCGGGGACGCTAATTCGAACGTCGGGACAATGTTATTGAGCGGCCTGGTTTTTGAGAGCTGATAATTTACGGGACTGGATTCGTATAATCGGTTTCGATGAACAGGCGATTTGAATAAAGCGGCGGCGCGGCACTTTTTTTCAAAGCATCATTACCTAACGAGGCAATAAACAATCAATAAAAATAGGAAATTTATCACTTTCTAGGAATATCGCACGACTTTTTCAGCGCGCTTCAAGGAAATTACGGTTTTCCATTCATAATTAATGAACCATCGCTCCAAGTGAACCAACGTTTAATTATTGTTTCATCAGCTTTGGCGCGGCGAGCCGTTTATTTTATTATCTCCTTTATATCTACGTATCTCGCTCGTATCCTTAACTTCGCCGCGCTCGACGCAAGTTTCGTTCTTACGCGAAAGTGTATCGCCGTTGTAAATTATCATTATCGGCCGGTATTAGATCGATAAATCAAAAAAAAAAAGAAGAAAAAAAAAAGAAAAAATCTTGTATATCCTTTCGTTAATTGTGGCCGAACGGTATCTTATGCATATTTACACCTCTGCTTACGCAATCTGGCAGTTCCTGCGAATGGACTTTAAAAGGAAAAATCGCCTGAAACCGCAGCTCGTAACAGAAAGGATGCGAAAACGTGCCGCCTTCGATACGTTAATCTCCGAGAGCGTCTATCTCGCTTTGAAATTCATATTTAATTAAGAGCGCGGAGAGCCTTGAATTTTTTTTCTTCCGTTATTAAATGCGCGCGCGCGCGGATCGAGCCGCGGAGATTTTAACATAACGGAAGAGGTGTTCGTATACGCGAAGCACGCAATCTTTTACGTTGAGCGGCGCGCGGATTCGTATTGAATATATACCGAAAACATTAAATAATGAAGAAAACCGCCGATATGCCGCGCGCTCGTAATGATGCAACCGACACGAGGCGAGCCGAGGAAATTCATGAATTTTTAATGCGAGTAGAAAACGCCTGGATCCTGTCGGACCTTGAATTTTACACCGGCACCTTTGTTATACGCTGTCGGGAGGATTCGGGAAATTGAACTGCTTCGCGGCGGTCCCGCGGAAATTTATGAGTCAGCGGAGAGAGATTTTATTACCTTATTATTAAGAGGCTCGAGAGTAAGCTAAAAATATCAGGTAGTTTTCTGCATGAAAATGGAAATTTTTGGAAATAATGTATTTTTTTTTTATTTCCAGCACAATGAGATATATTTTTATATGTGCGTTATCTTAATTTACTAAAACAACTGCTAAAATATTCTAAAAAATATTCTAAAAAAGTTGTAATTCAATTAAAATCTAATATGATAAAAATACATTTAACTAAGCTTTTCAGAAGGATGAATTATCTAAGTGGAGGAGTACTGTACCTTCAGGTCATGGATTTTATTTTTAAACTGAATGTACGAGACTGTGGCTTTCTTTAAATTTTTATTTTCAAAAACTATATTCATAGTGAACAAAACAATCATAGCTTCGTGAACCTCATAAAGCTTGACAGAAGGCAAAGGACTAAAAACTTGACGGGTCCATCGAGTATCTCGATTGCACTCAGACGTAAATTATTTCTCTATTCGAATAAATCCAACTAAACTATGGCAATTTACCATTTTAAAACGTTCGTCCCATTAAGCCAAGAACCCGCGTAACAAAATATCGAAGCCCTCACTTTGCATCCAGCCCACGTTGCACCAAGCCCAAAGTCCAAACTACACGCTCGAAAGCGCTGCACGAAAAGAACGCGAGCAGCCGGGGCGGCTCGCTTAACCCGCAAACTTCTACGGCTCCCTAATTTGCAAAAATCAGGAGTAATGCCCCCCGCGCTTCGAGGATGCAAATGGCCGCGGGAGAATTGTCACGCTGCCAAGTCGCGGTTATCCTCGTCGTCATGCAGATTTATGCGAGCGCGAACAGTCCGCTTTCGTCGTCGTCGCTCGTCATCGGAAAATTCGGCCCCCCGCCGTCAATTATGCGGCTGCTTTGTGCACCGAAAAGAACTAGTTAACTCCGATCGCTGAACCGACAGATATGGTAATTTTATGCGGCAGTTAAGTGTTTAAGTGCCGCTACCGTTGTTGATACAACGTCGGGAGTTTTAGAGTTGCCCGTAATTGCGGTTAGGTAATAAACCGGAGCCGAGCGATGTTTGGGCGAATTTCGATCATCTTCCGAAGCTTTAAATGGCACATTTTACCGATTAGTATCGCTTCGAACGAAATATCGAAATTGAAAGAAGCGTTGCACAATAGAGCGGCGAGCGAGATTAAATATTTGAACGGCAAACGTTGCATGTATTAATATCTAAAGCGGTCGGTCTTAAAAATTATTTTCTAACGCGATTTTATCTGTTTAATTAGACGTTTGATTACACGACACATGACATGTAAATACGACTATCTACGTCGAAGTAAATCTCGCTGCGAAACGACAGTTTTAAGCGCGCAGACTTTCGCCAAAATAACCGTTACCCTCAAATTCCAGCAACAGACGCATTGACCGCACTGTATTTTTGTGCACGAATATTCTTCCAGCTTAAGATGTTCTAAGATTAGATTGAGGCTCCCGAATTTAGACTGGGTCATCCAGATAGCCGCGGCTTCGGTTTACAAACTCGAGTTACAAAGCCGGTGGATTTGCACGACTGGCATCGATAAGCTTTCGGGTCCGCAGATAGAAAAATTAATTTTGCAATTAGTAACACGTGATTGTCAACGGTAAGGCAAAGAATAGACGTCGACTGATAAGCGACTGGTACGTCTTTATAATTTCGTTCGTTATCTACCTTTATAGTGCAAATCTGCAAGATACGATTTCATTATTTCACATAGTCATCAAAGAAATCTAACTTAAACTTAGCTCTCAGTTTATTGTTACGAGATTAATTTCTTTCCTTGCTAAGAGATATCGACTACTTGTCGAATAAACTTTGTCATCGAAACGTTGCTATTACGGTAATATTCTCATTTAACGTGCAAGCCATAAAAGTAGGAAAGACAATAAAGTCCGGACTCTTCTGCTGACATAATTGTATTACTGCTCATCAATGCACAGTTAAGCGAATTACCGAATGAAACGTCGCAACGTTTACCATCTCCAAACATTTCGCAATGAAAGTTTTTTATTAAAACTCTCCGGCACGAAAAAAAAGTAAACGCGAAAATTATCCCACTAAAACAAGGATATTATGCATCTTTGAAAAATGACACGATGCACTCGTAATACAAGCAGGTCTATTAATGCGCTAATTTTTATAATTCTACGAAGTCATTAACACTAATTAAAACGAAATTTTCATTGAGTGACGCATCGGTTGCAAATCAGCGGTACATTTTTCTCATCCTTCCAGAGCAAAAAAAAAAAAAAAAAAAAAATGATCTAGAAAAAAAAAGTAATTTGCCTTCACCTTCGTGAGCAGAGCCGATCCTTCAAATTGAATAAGGCAATTTAAAAATCTCTAGACTCATTCGTAGACCGTCGGCTTCGGAGTTTCCGAAGGCGAAGGATATAAATTTTTTCAAAAGACGAATGTAAAATGCTTCGAGCGAAATTGAAGGCTGACGGATAATTGTCGCTATTAGAATGAAAAGTAGCGCTGCAAAAGTGTTGTTAAAAATCGTTTTTCCAGCTTCATTGTCTCTCTTCCCTTTTTTCCTCCTCCGCGCCTCAGACGAAAATGATTTTTAAGTGGCCGGTAGATGCAAAAAAAAAACAAGAAAAAAGGTGGCAACGGTAATTGTCAGACTGTTACCGCCGCGGAAAAGGAGAATGGAGTAATTTAATATTTTCTTTGTGAGCTTATGTCTTTTAATTAATCTCGTAATTTATTTCCTTTTCACCGAGGTTTATGATTCCTCGTTGGAAAAATCGGCAGACTTAGGTAAGCATGCTAATTTTAAGTAGTTTAAAAATGGAAAGAGACTTTAAGAAATTCAATTTTCATGAAATATTAATAAACGCGGTTCACGCCCATTTTCAGCACTAATTGATAGACTTGGGATTTCAAAATTTTTTTTTTTTATTTTAAATTCAAGTTAAGAATTGGGGGTTGAATTTAAATTATTATCTTTCTTGGCTTTTTTGAGCTTAAGTATAAATTCGAAACTTTCTGTTAATGTTTTTAATATAACATTTTTTTTTTACTCTATTGAAAATACAGTTTATTTAAAGTTGTTTTAAACAATGCAGAATCAAGCAAAGCAAAGCATCCAGGTCAAAAAACCCTCCCATTGGAGACAACATCAGCAAGGAGCAATCGACTCTTATCATCAGCTACTGCAGTTGCCACCGAGAAACCAGAGCGAACCGGTTGTGAAAAAAAAAAAGATTGACTAAACCACACATAATTCCCCGATAAGATACTCCATCTCCGATCGCCTAATATTCTCTCGCGACTCGACCCTTTCACGTGCAGACCTTCTAATTCGCACGTATATAGAACGCGAGTCGCTGCCAGGCTTTTTTCTACCCTGCCCCCGCTCTCCCCCCTCGTTTGCTTTTTGCACGTGAGATGCCGTGCCAGTCCATTCAAATGAACGCCTTATCAATTATTCATCGGCGATCGCGTCAAGGCCGCCGCTGAGCCTGCCGCTAGACTGATTTATGTACTTATAGAGGCGGCTACCGAGCGGAATATGGACGAAATGTGATGCAAGTTCCTCAGTTTTCCGGAAGATCGATGCTTCTTTTTTTTGGGGAATTTGCTGGGGTCTTTGGTCAGGTTAGGTGGAAGCAGCTTTTTCGATAATGGGTTAGTCGAATAATGGCAATATTGTGGATATTGTGGAATAGTCGTCAGAAGATGCATGGAGATGCGTTATGGACTTTCTTTTTTTGAAAAGGATAATGAACTAAAGTAATTTGATTATATTTCTGGTTTTAATATTTATTTGAAATAAACGCGATTGCGCTGCGGGTTCTCTCCCTCGATACATCATTTTGTTTTGGACAATCTTTGTCTATTTGTAATTGGGTGTATTGCCCGTCTGATAAATAAATAAATAAATAAATAAATAAATAAATAGTTTTGATAAACAATTAGTAATTAATTATTAAAATATTTATTTGAAAAATTTGTCACTAAAACTCGTCCAAGCGACTTCAACCGCAATTCAGAAAATTAGATTTTTACCGAACACATTACACAATCTCAGTTGTATTCCACCACCGTTTAAAGAACATAGGAAAACGGATAAAAATTCTGACTAAATTCACACCGGCGATTGCGTAATACGCAAATGCCGATACTTTTATCGGAGACTCTCGAAGAAGCGACCGAAGTCTCTACTTTAAATCGATGCTATCGGAATTCTCAGATATGTTTTAAAATCCAACCAGGAGATTTAAAAGAATCGCGAATTTCTATACTTCATCCGGAAACAATGGCTCTATTTTTAGAAAGCACGAAGTAGCAGAGTGTTTATGTAGATACAATCAAAAATATCTTCGATTGCAGACTCTGATTTTAGAAATTAATATTAGTTTCGAAACGATGTTTGGAAGACGACGTAAATTGTAACCCACAATCTGATGATTAATAACGACACTCATTTTGGACTAAAATTGAGTTATTTATAGTACGAATTAAAAATGAACTCAGAAAATTGCCGTTTTGGGATCGAAACGCGGACAGGTTAAGAAAGCAGGTCTTTACTTTCATTACTACAGATAGGCACTTTTTAGTTGTCTATCCTTGTAAGCAAATAAATTGTAGGCGAAAAAGGAAATAAGGTTTCATGACAATTCATTTTATTCTTTCGAGAAAAATAAGAACTGCAAGGATTGAAAAGTTTATTAATTGTTATTGTTCGATTAAATTATGATTATTTGCGTAAGAACAGAGGTGTGTTTATATAAGTGGATAATTATTTGACTATATACTTATGAGAATAATAAAAATATTTTTATCTTTGAGGCAGGGATTGTTTCTTATGCTCTAAAATTGCAAATAATTAGCGTCAATGATTGTATCGTTAAATTTACTTATGAGAATGTAAATTGCATTTCTACTTTTATTAAAGCTCTGGTTTTATAAGTCTTAATGAAATAATGACTGCATTTATGTTTATTTCGGTTTTTCTAGTGGTTAACTGAAATCCTTGATTCTTTGAGATTTACAGGATCATAACACTGTTATTTAACTATAAAACTGCTATAAATCTTTTAATTCCAAACTTAATTTAGGAAGTTTTTTTTATAATTTATAAATCAGGTGCAATATGGATATTATTTTTTTCGTCTTCTCTATAATCTCAGCTAAATATAAATTTATTGATTTCTATAATCTGAACTAAATATATGCTTGGCTTACACGTACTCAATTATTAATAAACCCCATTTGTTTTCCTTGTTAATACGAACGTTATCACTAAATCTTTAAGTACAATTTTATCAGAATCCACTGAAGATCCAGGAAGCATCATTTATCAATCGTGTATATATTTCGAATCACAATGCTTTAAAGATAAATAAATAAATTCCCATAAATCTTAATAATTAGCTACTCAATAATTACTATCAAACATACAATCAATCCTACCTAGACGATGTCTACTTAACACCGATCAAAACAAAATTAACAACTCTCACCAATCAAATAATCAACCAATAATCCGCTATTAATTACTTTATATCAGAAGCTTACATCCATCTCTTAGACACCACTAAAAAGGTAGTGCCTTATACATATTCATAGAGCAGAGAATGCCTCTATTAGATAATTCAAGAGAAGTTCAATGGAGAGGTCAGCGCCGAGTATATTAGACTAAACGAATTTGCAAGATTCATCAGTTGCATGCGTATGTACAATAACGTAACGTTAAGTTGGTTATGATCGTCTAAAGGCGCAATGGAATTTAGCACACAGCCTTAGTTGACGAAGCGTTTTACATAAGGTAATCAATTGGTGGGATTATGAAAAATGGTGCTTAGTGGCGCCGGATAAAGATAAAACGATGTTTTAGTGGCTCTAAATTATGCGGATGGAGTGGAGTAATTGACATTTTCTAACGATTGGAAATTATTTTTATGCCTCGATGAAGGTTTCTTTAAGTAGTAATTTATGCAGTAAAAGGAAAGAGGTAATAGTAAATATTTTTATTTTTAACAATTATATTACTTTTTTGTGAACTTGTGAAATTCCCTAAATTATATCCCAAATAACTCAAATTAGAGCGTTTTATTAAAAAAAAAAAACAGTCAAACGTTAGTCAGTGCTCTAGATGAATTGTCAGTTCACCATCAGTTTCATCAACTCTTCAAATTCTAATAATAATCATACGTGACAAACAAATTATTTCAACTTTTTGATTATTCACGTATTTGTTATACTATCATTTTGTATAGTATTTGCAGCTGATTTCAAAATGGGTGGTAGCATGTTTTATTTGAAACAAAAACTCAATAACTATGACGGCATAAATAATGAAGTTGAAAAGTATGAAAGTTCAACAGGTTAAAAACTATCGCTTGTTGTTCGCGCGTTTGCCGGCCGAAGCATAATCCAAACGGCGGGATCTATCGGCGCGGTTAAAACGTTGATCGATGCGCAGAGTGTCGCAGGAAGTGTCAAGAAAAATGTCGAAAGTACTAGCGCATTACAAAAAGTATTGCCCAACGCGTCTAAATGCTCGCGGCCATAACCCAAATTCATCCAAAACTTTTTTAATCCGTCAGTTCATAAAGTTACACTGTGTTTTGTCGAAGAAGCTCCGCTACGGATTTACTATGATTTATGTAGTATGTATTTAGTTAGCTTGTTTTAATGACTCGCGCGCAATGACAAGCGCGCGTATACATAAACACTATGTATATAATTGATCAGTATACTGGAACAAGTTTGCTTATTTGATGCGTTATGACGCGACATTAAATGTAGCTTTCATGGTAGAATAATTTTTAATTTACTGCTTTGCGGGAATTCGAATGCAGGTCCTGAAATTGTATAGCGATTTTGTTCTTACAATCTTACTCAAATTATTTCGTGTGTATTTAATATCTATAAAGTTATTGAAATTGTTTTTACAGTTGCGGCCTATTATTCTGAGTGAGACAAAGAGTATCGTATCAGATGACGAGACGAATTTAAACAGATGAAAAAATAGAGAAACAAAATTAGATTTCCTTATCAGTTGATCGAAAAATTCCATTCATTCCTTTTAATTAAAGCAGAAACGTGAGACTTAAATTTGGAAACAATCTGACTCAAAAGCTCAATGATAAAAGAATGTCATCACTTTTAAATTTTTGGTATTTGTGATTTAAATAATCTCTAAATTGTAAATCCTGACTTGTAAATTCTATACTGTTATGTATAATGATTTAATTTATCTTTTAATGCTAAGAAAGTAGATTGCTTCATATTCTTAAACTCTTTTGTAGTTTCAGTTTCGAAAACCTTTCTCTCAACCACCGGCAGAATTTACCGTCTTATTTCCTCCTGCATCCTTTCTGCTCCTCGAAATCGAAAACAAAACGTCGCGAGACTGACGCACGACAGGAGTCTTTCCTCTTCCCTGAATCCGTCGATCCGCTGCCTGACGTCAGAGTCTCTCTCTCTTAGGAGGAAACTCGGGATTTCCCCTCTCGCGGAAAAAGGAAAAACTTTCTACGCTCGTAAAGCAAGCCGGTAATCGCCGCGACGTCCTCGGCGCTCCTCTTAATTTCGGGATGTAAATGATTAACCGTTAGGCGTTGCGACTTTTATCGCCGGAATGAGCGGAGTTAACGCCGTCGTTAAGTTAAACTTTAGTTCGAGTGTGAGTTTTATTGGCTTCTGGATGGTAATTTGTGCGTTTTCCAAAGTTGGAGCCGCTTTTTCGAGCGCGATACGTGTCGCTAAGCTTTTGTGTCAAACTTCCGCGTGAGTTTTGAGATTCGCGCAAAAATTTTACGTCTAACTTCGAAAGGTCGTTATTTGTGAAATTCTACTTTAAACAGCAATATTCTGAATGTTAACGTTTTCAAGTATATAGTGACTTAAATCGAAGTAATAATTATAATAATTATCCAAACTTTGCAGTAAGTCACCTAATTAGCTAGAACTCGAGAAAATTAACAAACTTTACTTCCAGTTTACTCGCTTCTATTGACAACAATTTTATTTAAAAATTCACTCGCCCCTCTCTCTCTAAGTCGAGGAACTCGTTACGGCTTTGATGCATTATTCTACACGCACTTTACGCCTACATATTAACATAGCGGATTAGGAGTATCTGTCATGCGAAAACCGGGTCAATCAGACTTTGCTGATTCCGTGATTTCACGAGTCGGTGGATCTGATACATTGGGCGCAGTATTGTTCCTGGGTTAGTAAATTAAAGATGGTTATTTGTGCAGCAAAATGCTGCCGACTTTGAGAAATTGTTTACCCTTTTTGCTTGTTTTTTGTTGGTGGCCTGTATTAGCTTTGATGAATGTATAGCGAAGAATAAAATAGGACGGAATTGATCAGTTTTATAAATGCTTTGAATTTATTGCGAATTAAAGCCAATTACACTGTTAAAAGCATCATTCATTTTTACGGCTTTCTTTTATTACATAAAAGATGACTTGTTGTACAGTTAAATCGCGCCGCGCCTTGCATAATTTTCACATCATCTTAAGTCATCCTTCGCAATGAAAATAATGATAAAACATCGGTCGTTATTACATAAACACTTGCCATCCGCGAAAAAATTAACTCCTCGAAGAAGTTACATTTCATTGCTTCCAAAGCACTCGTCAAAGCTAAACAATAATCGAGCCTAAAACACAGAGGCCGCCCCACGCTCAGGTTATTTCCGCGGAAATCGGACTGCCGTCGCGGCAGAGACTTTAGGGCCGCGTCGGAACGAGGCCGAGAGGAGAGGAGCTGGGAGGGGGCGAGTAGTCGGGAGATTGGACCGCTGTTTGTTCGGTACACACACTTGGCCCTCGAGTCCTGATGGCTGCGCGCGATGCGAAGTGGAGGGCGCGCCACTCCACTCTTCTTTTTTCCTCTCGCTCTTCCTAAAAAAGAGCTTTGTTTTCGGCCGTCGAGCTTTCAGGGACAGTCTTTATTTCACTACTCTCTACGTGTTTAACCTCGCGCGGAGAGCCTCTTTTTAGTACGTTCAGACTTTTCAGGGGTGCGCGGGGCAACGGCTGGACCTAATTTATGAAAGAGTGTCTTGCGAATAAATGGGACGGGTTGTTTTCGACGTTTTTTGGTTGATTGATAATATAATATTGTGGTGCTCTTGTGTTCAAAAAATTTTCAGCCGCTTCTTAATTAAATTAATTAATATTAACATCAAAACTGAATAATTAATTTGAGTTCGATTAACCATAACACGGTCTGATAACCCTGTTTACCTTAAATTTAAAAATATTCACCTTTTTCAGCCGAAGAATTGAAGTCGGCCTTCACCGATCGATCAAGTTCGCAGATCTTTTTCCTCCGCGTCTAGGGGAAATTCGTAGCCCGGTACTTCCGAGCCGACAGTCAGCCGCGAACGGCGCACAAATCGCGACGGCCTTGGAGGGGAAAGAAGAGTATCCGCTCTTCTTTTTCGGCCGACGTCCGAGTTTCGGCTCGGAGTGCTTTTTTCGGGATTAGTGCTGCTGCTTGATGAAGTATTGTCGTGCGTTATTCGCAAGGGAGGATTTCGAGAGCTTTTTGGTTCGTGGGAGAAGACTTGATTCTGTCTTTAATAAAGTAGTTCGCGAACGTTTTTTTCGACTGATGAGCTTTGTTTTTAACTTTTGCATCGAAGTATTTAAAAAACGAGGTCGTTTAGAAATAAGTGTACAAGATATACATTTTTAGGAAATAAAAAGAGCTATTATTTTCCTAATTTCGAATATAGCGCCTTTCTAGTTACTACTTTTATTTACTTTAGCTGAATATATTTATTTAGGTCAGAAAATGGGATTGACCTTTTTTTAAAATTGCAATTCACCCTTCACTGCTAATAGTGCACCACCACCAAAAAACGTACATAATTCAGAATCACAATAAAAAAAAAACTAGCACCTGCAGCTCCGCTAAAATCTTGTTAAAAAATCGCAGCTCCGCAACAGCTCGAGATAGTGGCCAGACCCGAGGAAAGCAGTAGCCGCCTCGGGCCGTCGAGAATTTATCGCTCGTTAAAGGAGGCCCTCGCCAAGCCGCGCGCTGCGCCGAGTACGCACAAGATACAAGCGAACTTTCCTCCTCGAGTATCTCTCCCAGGGCAACTGGACCGCCGCGGCAGCCGAGTTTACATTCGTTTCGAAGCGTTTCGGTTTTCGCGCGCGCGCTCGACCTTTATTATTACGAGCTCGTTATCAATTTGCCCGGGAGCCCGGGGGAAAGTTTTAATTGCGCGCGACGCCGACGGAACTCCATACGGTAATAAGCAGCAGCGGAGAGAGGCATTCCGGGATTATTGGGGGAAGCTACGAGCCTCGGTCCGGGGGCCTGGATTTGAATGCGTGGTGTTAAGATTTTGGAAGACGGATTAGAAAGTAGTTCAATTTTAATGGGAGTCCGGTAGATGTATTTTGCGGAATTTCTTTGGTGGAAATATGCACAAGCTTTTAATATCCGGAGTTGGAGACTTTCGTTTAAAGTTGCAACCATTAAAGTTAATGAAAAATAATAATTTGAGAAGAAACCGTATAAATTTTAATTTCGAACCAATAAGGTTAAAGAAGTAACATTTTTCTCGATAAAATAAAATTATGCCTATATTATAAAGATAAAGTATGATTTTGCAGTCATTGAATTAAATTCCACAATTCTGGAATATTTCAACTAAGAAAGATTCTTAATATTATTTTAAATATTAATAAATCATCAAAGATTCAACGATATCTTCTATTGAAAACTCTTGTTACAGCTGTAATAATTCTCTTATTTACGATTTTATTCAATGAAATTTAGTAAACGCTCGTCTATAATCCTAGAATACCGACTAATATGCAAATCATTCGAATCACTGCCACTAAACTTCTAAATTACAATATACCCCCAATCAACACAAAAATTCCAAAAAAATCATTCTTTTTAGCATCATCTCAATCCATTCTTCTTATCAACTACATTCATCAGCAGTTCAAAAAAAGCATATAAGTACATCGATCGGCTAGCAATGATTTCTTGTAAAGTGATCAGATTCTGAGATGAAAGTAAACATATGGAAAAGTTTTCTTATAATATAGGCTTTTATCTCGATCAGAAAAAGCGTCGTCCAATGTTTTTTTTTAAAACGATGCAATTATCTTTTTCGACGGTTGTATATACAACAAAGAAATTCATAATAAAATGATTTATTATAAATCTACTCTGGCCACAAGTAAAAAAAAGTCTCGCATCCTATACAGCATTAAGCCAAAAGCACACTTACTGCCAGCAGAAAACTGCAGTCTCGCAATTCCCGTAACTATATATATACCGCCGCCAAAATTTCGGATCCATGCATTATGCATGCGGATGCGCTTTTCGGAAGTTTCGCGCGCGCTTTCGCCGCCGGACGAAAAGATTCGAGCGATTCCGGCACAGATATTGGCCGCGCGTGTTATCGGTTTTAGTTCGAGCGACCAAGTTCCGGCGACGTGGATGGCTGCCGTTCGCACTCCTCTCTCGATGCAATTTCCGGTAGTGCTTATTTTCGGGAGGGGGGGGGGGGCGGAATTTCGTTTGTGTGGAATTTTGTAGGGTAACGTTGTGTGCTTTGCCTCGTTACAATGTTGGCAACAATGAGACAATGGCGGCCCCTTTTTTGCGGAAAGGGCTAAAATTAAAAACTTTAAAAAACGTTCCTTTTTAAAATACAAAAAGTATTAGAATTTTCAGATTATCGCGAATGTAATTTAAAATTTAATCTACTTTTTTTAGATGAAATTTATAAATTCCGAATATTTCAACGAACTTATTATTCTCGTAAAATGTGCCTTTTATCTTTTAATGCGAAATTTTAATGATATTATCTGACTCTAAATTACTTTCTATTTTTATGGAAATCGAGTCCATTGTAAAAATTGCCCTTTTTGAGGTCGTTGGATAAAAATCGTCTAAATTTTGAAAGAGCAGCACAAACAGACTGACCTTCTAAGATCTATAAGAGTTCCTGCTTTTTCCTTCAACATTTAAAACACACAAATTTATATTGTAACTCCGAAATTCTTTGCATTTTTATAAGATTTTTTTTAATCAAGAATATCATTAAATATCATTATTAATATACAGCATGAAAATTTCAGAAAAAGTCCAAATTATTCATTTATTAATCATTTTCCTCGGAGCTTACAAGAAAATCGATCTTTCCGACAAAAGTTACTGATCTTTTAGTTTCGTTCTCGTTCTTAATTTACTTTTGAAGCAAAAGGTCCTTGCTAAGAAGTCATTAATAATCATTGTTATAACGATAACAAGATAACGATAACACGAGCACTCACGTGTCAGATAATCATCTAATTCGCATTTAATTGATAGGTCCCTCATTAAATCGACAAACTTCAAAGAATTCGTCCCCTCAAGTTAAAAATAAAAGAAGTTTCCCTTTGGTATAAGCTACACAAACTTACATCCTCGATAAGATCTCGAAAAAAGCATTGATGCCTCGATACTTTTTTTTTTTAATTAAAAAAACGAAACTTTAAAAATAGTTTTTCACGAAGCTCATTAATTAAGTCGACCTGTTTCACCGTTAAAACTTAAATTCAGGATAAGATGAACTTCGATCAGATCGGAATACGTAAAAAAAAAGAATAAAGAATTTAAGAGGTAAAAAGTTATGAAAGAAAATTGATGAATGAAATATTTTAAATTTAGAAAGAGAGAGGTTCGAAAAAAGCAGGAAGGATTTTCAGGAAAGAAAGCATAGAGATTTATAGTTTCGCAATGAAAAGATAGAGTGCCATTTTATGAGCTCCGAAGAGCTCGTTACTTCGAAAAAACCAAGAAAAACCCAAAATAATTAGATCGCTGAAAACGACCAAAGCAGAAAGAGAGGCGTAATCCAGCGTACATTTGCGCGTATTATTCGCCCGAAATCGATCTCCGCTCCGGGCGCCTTTATCAAACATTCAACGATCCATCATTATCGAAAATTACTCGACTAAACAAAAGCATCCATATCGCGTTCTATTTTAATACCGCGGGGATCGCTCAAACAAACCGACTTAGCCGCAAGTGCATTCGTAAATAAACCGGCGATCGATCCGATCAATTGGACGCCCCGAGACGGCGGATTCAAAAGGGAGAGACGAGCCAATCAGTGCCCTCCCCGCCGCCGGCTTAATGACCGCAAATTGACGCCTCGAAATGCGAATACACGTATACGTATACACTCCTCGGCACCGGATTGACGAGCTCTCGCAGTTCGTTGATCTGACGATGACGAATCGCGCACGCGCCGACACTTGTTGAGGGATTCTTCTTTTTTTGGGGGGGAGAGACTGATGCGAGCGCATAATCGCGGCTTGTTTAGGGACCCCTGGATTCAATCTGGCGGGAAGGAGGGGTCGGCGTGGGATTTTTCTAACGTTTGGGGAAGCATCTTGCGAGGAGGGTCTCGCTTGTTTGGGTCATGGATTTTTAGGTAACTTTGGGGTGGATTTTTCAGTATAAGGTGAGATTAAATCCTAGCATCATATATTTGTATTGAAAAACTTGTCCTAAAATTGGAACAAAATTTATGACCGAAGTATAATATATCTTTAAAATAATAAAAAAACAGAAAAAAGTTCTTTGTCAGATAATGAATTAACGTAGCAACAGATTGCATAAATTAAAAGCAGAAACCAAATAAGTATTTTTTACTGTAATTTTTAACCAATTTCTACCTCTTTCATTTGTAATTTCGTAAGATAAATATTAATTATTTTAAATATTAAGCTTATGATGACTGTCCTCTAAAGGGAAGAGACAATTCTCACGTGAACAACCTCATAGTCACACAAGCCGCATCACGAAATATAAATGAGTCTTTCAAGCGATGAGAAATTTTGATTAATTATTAAAAATACGTAAGATAATACAATGTAAACATAAATTAATAGCAGCTGCGATCAAGAGACTGAAAAGTCGAATGTAATTTTATCAAAATTAATTTTAATTCAAATTTGCGTATTTTAAATAAATTAACGTGACGTCAAAAAGCTTTTAATATAGCTTTACCAAAACATAACAAGAGCTTAACGAAATCCACCCCAAACAAAAGAATTTTCCGAACAATAAATTCCTCCCAGTCGAGGAGCGATACACGCTTTGCAGAAATGAAAAGATATTTTTCAAGCGCGACGAGAGCGTATATATCTTACTTTGCGCGCAATTTTTCAAAAATTGGGACAAACGTATAAACTGACCCGCTTCGAATAAACCCGACGCTTACACCGTCAGTTCGTTACATTTACTTTTCCGAAACGAGCGAGCATAAAAGTTTACGGCGCCGCGTAAATGCGCCGCGTGCGTGTCGCGAAAATATAAAATTACCCTTATCTTATAGAAAGAAATCTGAATGACAAAGGAAGTCCTTTATCTTGGAATGCTCTAATTTTCGAAATTATCCTCGAGGTCAGTCGCGGATGGAAATTCAGACTCGTCGGTAGCTGGGAGAGTATGAGCATTTTCGAATTCTGAGGTGCGATTACGAATTGTCTTTGATGGAAGTAACCCAAGTTACTTCGAAAATTCGACCATTTCTGAATTATTCTGTATTTTCCTTTTTATTTTCATTAGCATTTTTTTAACCAGATATAATTCAAATTATAAGGTTTAAATTATAAAATGTTTATAATATATTACCAATAAGGATAAATAATCACATTCCAAAGTTTGAAAGCTGTACTTAATGAGATCCCAGATCCCTTGCAAACGCCCAAAAGTTTGTCACCAAATTTTCCCAATCTACTTACACAATGAAACCGCCCCGCCGCAGGAGCAAAACTCCCGGAATGGCACATTAGCTGTTTACTCGATGTAAAAACCATTTCCGCTTAATCAAATATCCTCTAAAAAACTTTGCGGAACGACCATTAAAACGGGCTCGGCGAGGGTAATTGGCCTCAAAACTTTTCGGCATAATCGCGGAGGAGAAGCGCCGAAGGAGCTTTCGCTTTACGTAATACTAAACTTCCGAGGGAGAATGTAAATTTGGCGCACTCTCTTTCAAGCAGATGAATCTCGAGGCGGATCGGACGGGGTGAGATTTCAGGAGTATCGAAAGTTTAGCGCCGAGGAGTAGAAAATAACGCGCGAAAGGTAAATTTTTTTTTTTTAATTTATTTATTTAATGTCGCGTCCCTCATATTGGGTATTAGCGACTCAAAGTACATAAACATTCTGATGTTTACAATACATTTAGTCTAGAGACAAATTATTTTACATTTTATAACAGTGAATGATACATAATATAATTACGATGTAATATAAACCTTTGATAATACCGGATGCTTTACAGATTATATGGTGAGAAATTTTGATTTAGTTCACATTTGGCTGGATTTAATCGAATCGAACAGTTTTCGTTTTATTTAGAGGGGATAATCCGCCGAAATGTCAGAAATACTAAACTTATCGAATTGCTTTAATCCCCGGGCTTAACAAAGTTTTCTTCTTCATTGAGTTAAAGCTTATGAAGTCGTGAAAGTCCTTGACTGTTTTGCAGGGATTTGTTCGAATTAGAACTCGGGTTTTTGCTAATTTTAATTAAAGATAAGCTTGCATTACAGTCTTTAATAAACTTTTAATCAGAAATTCATTCACTTCAATAAGGATCTTTTCAGTTATTCGAAATAATACACTAGAACACGAAAGCTCTTCTTGCTTATAAAAAACTTAATACTTATTTTTTTCAAACTCGAATTTCAACTTGAAGAAGGACGCAGTAAAAAATAAAACTGTCCGAAATGTCGACAAGAAGGAAACTACTAACTGCTTTATTTATTTCACCAAATTGGCACTTAAATTCATAATATTAAAAGTTAATATAACCGCCGTCATCAGAAATTTTAATCAAACGAAAACACGTAACCAAAAGCAGGTAAAGACTCAGCCTGCCCTGAAATCTTCCTTCCCAACTTATTTAAAACCCTTCCCCGACTCGACTCTCCGCCAAACCGTCGCGCTGCTTAACGAGCGAAACTGGGGAAAAGCTGCTCCCGAAATCGGTAATAAGGTCATTGCGCAACGCGTCTCTCCCCTCGGAAAAAGGAGACGGTGTTCCGGGTAACTCGAGTGCTTCATCCCTCTTTGGAGGAATTGGGATTAATTTCCAACAATTTGTTTTGTCCGCCGGCCCGGCTAAATCACGCCTTTCAATTAGGCGCTGAAAAGTGGAGTGACGAGCTGCGGTGTCTGCTGCTTTTTTTGCGTCACGGAGTTAATATTTTTTTTAGGACAAGATGATTCGACGGAGCCGAAGTGGAATGCTTTGGGCTCGTAGTTTTTTTTGTAATAATATTTTTTTTATTTAATTAAGATTTTTATGTTACTTTGGAGACTTTGGAGGAACCTATCATGGCTATGCCATGTAATGTAGTGAGAAATCATAGTCTTATGAACGAACTAAAAAATTTTAGTAACTTGGAAATTAATTTATGAATCATATATACCGTCTAATTTAACAAGACACGTAAGATGTAATGTTAATTACGTTGGTAAATTTTAAGTTAAATTTCACCTTTTAATAGATAAGATAATAGTAATTGTTTCATAACATTCCATTTATAATATAAATTAATTGTTTCATTGTTTT